>PVHY01010216.1:0-52908 GCA_004024945.1 Uropsilus gracilis | reverse complement strand
AAAAAAAAAAAAAAAAAAAAAAAAAAAAAAAAAAAAAAAAAAAAAAAAGAGTTGCTATGTAGCAGACAATTAGCATGTGCCAGGCACCCACATGATCTAATCTAATCTTCACAACAACCCAGTGAGGTGGGAGTTATTATTATCCATTTTGTGGGTGAAGAAACGGAAGCACCGAGAGCTTTACTTCTTTAGATTGTGTAGAGCTTGTTCCATGGAGCCAAGATTCAAATCCAAAAAGGTTGGCCCCAGAGTCCTCTTTGCTTGAAACTACTCTGTACTCACACCAGAAGGGCAGCACACAACTCTAGAAGAAAGGGCAGCACAGTCTGCATTTCAGTGCGGTATCTGAACCACAAAATGACCTCCCATTAAATCACAGTTTTTAGCTGCTTTCCCCAAATCATTACCTTTTCTTTGCAGTTTGAAAACAGCAGTCTTGGAAAGGTCTATATTGTGTTTCCTCATTATGATTATATCTCAAGGACTAGAAAAAGAGTCATCTGTGATTTGGAAAGCGATGAACTTGGAACTGAGAACAAGACTCTGATTATTAGCTATATCACCTCAGGTGAGTCACTCCTCAATTTTTTCATGTGTGAACCAGGGAAAATAATAATTTATACATGAAATATATCAGAGATGTAAGTGGAAGTGGTTTGTAAGGTGAAAAGTAATTTACAGGCCAAGAAGACTTTGCATATTCTTTTTAAGGGAGAACCTTTTAAAAATGGAGTTGATAGCACATTAATTGAAAGTTTACAGACCAAATTCTAATCATTTTATTCTTGGGAACGGTGACTTATATAACATCTTTAATTTCTGAATAAGAATTTTGATGTAAGGATATATTTGGGGGGGTAGCGTCAAAGATTTAAAGAGATGGGGCCAGGCATGGTGGCTCGTGCCTGTAAGCTTCAGCCTATGAAGTGGCCGGGGCTAGGGATCGCAGTTCAAGTCCTGCCTGAGGCCTGTAGCAAGACCTACTTCCAAAAAATAGCTGGGCGTGGTGGCACGCACCTGTAATCCCAGTTACCTGGGAAGCTGAGGATGGGGATTGCTTGAGTCTGTGGTACCCCAGGCAACAAGAGCCTGCGGTTCCACGGGCAAAAATAGCGAGACCTGGTCAAAAAAAAAAAAAAAATTTAAAGAGATGACAGGCTCTTCAAACTGCTGACCCTTGCCCTAATGATACAAGATGCTGGCAAAAAGCTTTTTACAAACCTACGCTTACACTGTAGCACTATGTACCAAAACCTAAACAATGCTACAGCATAACCCAGTAATTCCACGTGTAAGAATTCATCACAAGGATGATTTTTCATCTAGCTTGGATGATTATTCACCAAACATTTTTAAGAATGGGAATATTGGCAATCAATTAAATCAGAACAGTCATTTCATAAAATAAAAAGCCATTTTGTAAAAGAGTAGTTTATCATTAACCTAGGGAAAAGGAGGAAAAAGAAGCAAAAGAGAAGCAAATTTTAAAAGGAGGATATAAAATCCAGTACTTCCACCTCTGGAACTCCCTAATGGAAAGCCGGGCATTGAAAAGATATTCTATAACCATGTTCATAGCCACATTATTCTCAAGAACTGAAAAGGTAGGAGTCACCAAGGTTTCTGTTGGCAGGTAGATATTATTTAGTCTTCAATAGGAAAGAAGTCCTGACATACACTGCAATATAAACAAACCTTGAGAGCAATATGCTAAATAAAATATGCCAGTCACAAAAATACAAAGTCTGTATAATTCTGCTGATAAGTTACTTAGTGTAGCTAAATTCTGAGACACAAATTTCAGTGACGGTTGTTGGGACCTGGGCAGAGAGCAAGGAGGAAGGGATGAGAGTTGTTCAAGGGGTGGGGATTTACAGTTTTGAAAGATGTACTAGTTGTACAACAGTGTGAATATACTTAATAGAGTTTAACTAACTTAAAAATAGTTAAGATGATAAATGTTATGTGTATTTTATCACACTTAAATTTCTTTTTTAATTTTAAAGCAAAGATGAGCTAATAAAGCAGATGGGAAGGAATGTTTCGGCAGAACAGGTGAGAATGGTACATTCTGGGAACTATAAATGATTCTCTGTGGTTACATGAACTAGACACTACAGGAACTCATACACCATATTGGGGAAAAGCAATATCAAGTTTATTTACTTAAGATTACTCATCAAGTTGAAAGCAAAACATTACCAGAGTCACTCAGATCTCCTGATATCCACATTAAATGATGTATATTTGTTTGGACATGATATGTGTTTAATAATCATCTTAAATGGGAAGTTGAAATAGAGCAAATCTAAGGGTAGAGGGTTGACCCAGTTGGCAGGTCCTCTTCTGCACTCTTAAGAAGGCAGGACATGACCCAGAACAGACACATGGTGAGAAACAACAGTAACTGGATTTATTTACACAGGAATTGAAGAAGGTGGAACTGAGCAAAACAAAGAGAGAACTTACAGACTGGCACAAGACCAAATACTGTCTGTCCTATTCCAGATAGCATCTACCAAGCAGAGGCAGATATCCAACATGAAGCCATACATGGCAAGCTTCTGGCTTCACTGGAGACACCCCTCCTCATCAGCAGTTCAATGGGCAAAGCCCCAGTTCTGCCCCATCTCCCATCAGCCTCTGCTCAGGATATGGAGTCTGGAAAGCTCCACCATCAGACTCTAGAAAAGCTCCCATTGCCTGACAGATTTTTCCTCACTATTCTTATAGAGTCATCTGTATAAAATACCAATATTTCAATATTTAACCCATTCATTGCATTGTAGCACACATTTTCCAAAGAGCATATATCACTCATATAGACCCTTAAATTTCTGTCATTATCATTTGTTAAGCCCCCCTTTGCAGATGAAAAATATATGTAAGTTTTAAATTTTTTTCAAGAAAGGGAAGCTAAAGCAGCCAGGTGTGGTAGCATGTGCCTGTAATCCCAGCTACTTGGGAGGCTGAGGCTAGGAATCACTTGAGTCCACGTGTTCAGGACTCCCCCAGGTAACACAGTAAGACCTAGTCTCTAAAAAACAAAACAAAAGGGAAGCTACAAATAACATGTCTGATATTACATTTATAAGAAAAATATATATGCATGGAAAATACTAGAAACATCTGCTACAAATGTTGGCAGTTATCTTTAGATTGTGTGATTTGAGCTAATTTTTATCTTTAGTGCTACTCAATTTTCTAATGTTTCTTCACTAAGTGCACAAATTATAAACTTAGTAAAAAAGTGATTCTGGGGTTCACTGCATCAGATAGTAAAGTTTTAAAGAATACATTATTAAGTGTGTCAATCTTTTCTTTTGCATCCAGGAGCTAATAATCCCCCTGCATGTTATCCTGGATCTAAGATGGAGCTGGGAAAATCAGCTACTAACCAAGGAAGACACTAAGCTCTCAGCAGGAACCCCCTTCTTCTCTCCCAACCTCCGTTCCTCCTGTGCTGTCCATATTTTTCAGCTTCTTGTTCAATTAGGCTGTCTTTCTAGAGCTAATACTTGCTTAATGGGATCATTTGTCAAATAGCTGAATATCAAGGGACATAAATATGCTGGGAGCAAAATACACTGGGAACTCCAGGGTCTTTCTATGGGGCCATGAAATTTCCTGCCTCATGAAATGAGATTATTTTGGAGGAGGGAAAAGCAATAACAAAGAAAAGATATAATACAGAAGTGACTTAACAGGGGAGAAGGAAATGGTGAAGGCAGAAGGATGATGTATACATATATACATGTATGTCACGTACACATCATATATCATAACCATATGATCATAATTGAGAATTTCAAATCATTGTTCTCCTTGACTGTAGAGGATTCTGGGGTTAGAGCTCTTTGAATAGGAATTTCACTTACTCATTCCCACATAGTCTTCCCTTTATAACTGTATTTATGGCACATATATATCATGTATACACATATATACACAAATATATAAAAATAGGAAAGTCCCTCCACAATAGTGATAAGGGTTTAATAACGAAGATCTACAAGGAACTCACACAACTAAACAAAAGCAAAATAAAAAGCCCAATCAAAAAATGGGGAGAAAAACTAAAAAGACACTTCTCCAAAGAGGAAATACAAATGGCCAACAAGCACATGAAAAATTGCTCAACGTCACTAACAATAATGGAAATGCAAATCAATACCACAATGAGATACCACCTTACACCAGTAAGAATGGCCCACATCCAAAGAACAGGCAACAAGTGCTGGCGAGGATGTGGAGAAAAAGGAACACTCTTAAACTGCTGGTGGGAATGTAAACTGGTCCAGCCTCGATGGAAAGCTGTGTGGAGGACCCTCAGGTTAACGAAAATGGAACTACCATTTGACCCAGCAATTGCTTTCTTGGGAATCTACCCAAAAGAAACCTCAATGTGGGTACAAAGGGACACCTGTGCTCGGATGTTTACCACAACACTACTTATAATTGCAAGGACATGGAAGCAACCTAACAGATGACTGGATGAAAAAAAAATGTGGTATATATACACGATGGAATATTACTCCTCAATTAAGAATAACAAACTCGATGACTTTATGACAACATGGAGGTACTTAGAAGAAATCATACTTGAGGAAACAAGTCGAAAAGAGAAGACAGAAGTCAATGGTTTCACTAATATATGGGATATAGTGAAAAAATAAACAAAAACCATGAGGAAAAGACAAAGCAAGCTAAGCACCAAACTGAAGTGCACACAACTTTGGGCAGGAGGGAAAGGGGGGGATTGGAGAGGAGGGTAGGGGGGTAAATTCCTAGGATTACAATGATATGAAATTTATATATAAATAAATTATTAAAAAAATAAAAATAGGAATGTCACTTAGGTAAATATAAGTGGAGAGACTCAGACTTCTCAGAACACAGAAAAATCTGGAATACTTAATATATAATAATAGGAAGAACACTTACGGCCTCCTCAGGCCTTGCTACTGCCTTTCGCTCTTCTCTTCCCAGCTTAGAAGCTTATTTCACCATTCTTCTTTTGGCTAATTTATCTTCTGGGACTCAGCCTAGGCTTTCCTTTCTCATCACATATCACATTACACTCATTATCTACATTGACATCCTTCATTTACTCTAAGTTCCTGGGGGACAAGAACTGGGTCAGTTGGGTACCCCTGAACCTGTTGCATTTGTAGGCACAGTGTCTAGAACTTAGTAGATGGTCTTAATATTACTTGAATAAATCAATTTGATTGAAGAATTAAGATTTTCTTGTTGCTAACTTTCACATTTTCAACTTGAAGGAAAGCAATATTTTCACTGACACCTAAACTTGGTGTATTGACCAACTATCTCTAGAGTCTCTCAGTCTCCTTCTAGAGCCACCAAGAGCACAATCCATCAGTATCACCCCCAGGAACATCCTGTACCTGGCCCCTTGTGCTACTGGAGTTTCCTTTGGTTAGATAGGACTAATGCAGTTCTGCGGCAGTACTAGCTCTGGACTGGTTAAAGTCCTTGTTATCTCATAACATTAACTCTGAACTTCTCTAGAAAGCAATCTTTACATTAAACATCATCATAGCTAAGATTTTTAAGCTGGTCTCCACCTTGAGTGTGGAGGATTCGGGGCTAGTTCTCTCTGAATGGGAGTATCTTTTGCTGACTCCTGCACAGTCTTCTCTTCATGACTAAATTAAGTCATTCGATGAGATTTGATATTCAGAATCCAGATTGAACACACAGTACAGTTTTGCTGACTCTGGCACTTGTTTGGCTATGGAGAACAGCTCTACTGAGCCTTAATTACCTGTATTCCTCAAGAAATCCCAACCTTAAAAAGGACATAGGGAGAGGTTGGCCTCAGATTCAGCCTGGCCTGAGCTTGACCTCAGCCTGACTTGAACTATCTGGAACTCTGGACTAGAAAAGCACCAGTCATACCAAGTTTTCAGTGTAAGGCCACAGCATAAAACAGGAAACCCAACATATTGGTCCAAGGAGATCTTTCTGTTGTTTTATGTTTAAATTTCTGCTCTTTCTTGATTTGCTCACAATTAACTTGCATAACTAAGTGTGAACAGATAGCTTCAAGAATAGAGGTCATGAAATCAAGAGACCAGTTGTAAGATTATACACTCCTGCAGCATTTCCTTAGAAGATTCTTCAAATGAAGCCTAGCTGCATTTTTTTTCTAGCTCATTGTGGAGTTACCAAACTGTAAAATAAGAATGATTCACCAAACAAACTTTGTCTCTCTTTTTGCTAGTGCTTCATTTAACTGCTTTATGCCTCAGAGTAAAGCTATTATAATAACATTATCCTTCTAATGAGCAGGGCTGTTGCAACAGTGCAATGTTTTCCTGGTGGCAATACCCAGAATGATGCAGTGTTTAAAAGCCATCACAACTTTGGGGAATACTTACTAATTTTTCTATTGCAAATATTCTAATCATATTTGAAATGAATGAGTGTAATTTTTTGGTGTTTTTCAAATTATTAATTCTTTTAATAAATCATGGCTCTCAAAATGAATGAATAAGCAAATTAGCAATGCTAATGAAAATGTCATCTTCTATAAAACTTACCACAATATTATTCCCTGGAGTAAAATGTTTTCAGATGCTTTGTTTGCCAACTTTGTTAATGAAAAACCTTGTGGTCTGAATAGTAAATTTAACATAACTGAGAGGCAGAGAAAGAGGGAACTAATCACCCTTAAACAAATAAATATCTATGTAATTTTTAAAAAAAATTGCCAACAATAATATTACAAACCTTCAGGGAGTACTGAGAAATATTTTTTAATAAGAATACTGGTGTAAGAAATATCATTGTTAGTAATTTTTTCTGGCATTATATTAATTGTGAGACCTCTCCATATTTTGCCAAGAAACTGTGAGAAGCTTGAAGTAAATAGTTTGCCTACTACAGACCATATACAATGGCTCAAAATTTGAATTTCCAACTCCCAAGTTTTCAGCTATGTAGTTTCCTTCTTAGATATGTTTATTCTAGATAAATACAGTTTATTTTGGTGCTGGACTCATACCTTCATATAACATATTAGCTGAACCTAATGAATGAAGCTTTTATTGAAGTAGCAGACTAAACAGTTATTCTTATATCATTTTTGCTTCCTTTGAGAACTTTTTCTTGTCAATGTGGAAATAAATGATGACCACCTGAATGAGAAGAGAGGCTACTTATTCAAAGGTTGTTATAACTGGGAGTCAACTTTTCCACTTGTGTTTGGCAGAGAGTCAAAGGCAGGCAGGGGAGTGGGAAAAGCTTATCATAAGATAGGAAGAAAGAAAGGAAAAAGAAAGAAAGAGAAAGAAAAACACCTGGTAATTTGTGATTAGAGGTTATTGACATGGGAAAACCAAGGCATGATTGCTAGAAGTAGGGCATTTGAATGAATTGAGCGTATTTTAAGAATATATTTTATTTTCTCTGCTTAATCCTGGTGAGAAGTAAGGACTAGAAAAAACAGGGAAGCTGGCAATTATTATCAAGAACCAATCTTTCTAGAGCAATTGCTGCAGAGATTGTGGTATAGTTTCATAGACAGGTTGCTGCAGAGTTTGGGGGTTAGAGATTTACTGTCACATGATAGTTTAGCTAGTATCTGTTTATATTCACTTTGTTATCATAAATAGCAGTCAGTTTCTTTCATTGCTTTCTCATCTCTGTCTCCCTTGAAATCTCAAAATGTAGATACATGCAAAGTGATTTACCAAGCTATTAAAATCCACTTTTAAACAGCAGGGGTGGATATTATGTACAATGTTGTTGGTTGTTTTTTTAACTGTATGTTTGTTTTAAAATATGCTTGTAAAAAACCATCAAATATAAGCAAGAGCAATCCTACTTGTAGTTTTTATGATTTAGAAGGGAAGAAGCAACACTTTGACTCTGAAAGGATTTTCTATTTGTTTCTAGAAATTTGAGGTATTCACATGTTGGAAAGGTTCTGAGAAGTAAAACTGCTTACAACCACAACCACAATGAAAGCTTACTAGAGAGAACATCAGAGACTTCTAGAAAAGGAAAATCTGGACTCTAGTCATTCTGGTCCTGTGAAGACTACTTCCTCCTCCTGCCTCTTTCTGCAGAAAAGATGACTGAGGCAGTAGCAACAGGACTTCTGTACATCTACATTTATCAATGGAATTGTGCTTAAGGAGTCAATGTGCTGTAGAAGTGTATCACCTAACTTTTTATAAATTTTAAAGTAATCTTTGTTTTTAATCAATCACTGCATGCAAATGATTTTCAAAGGCCAAAGAGTGATAAAAGACTTTTAGTAATCATCTGAAACATGATTCTTAGACCCTCTTTTCCAACCCCACTGTTCCCCTCTCACTCTAAAGAAAAAATCTTCAGTTATTATTGCTATTTCTTCTGGAACTCTATATCACCAAACAATAGAGAAGATTGATACTTTTGTTTAATTGAAATCAATTTCCTATTTCTATAGCTTTTAGTTTATTGTTTCTCAACCTATTACAATTCTCTTTTGCTCTTAAATCAGTTTCCATTACCCTATTGTGTTTCCATTACTATGACTAAAATTTATTGTACTTTTAGCCAAAACTTATCTAGTAATTACATTTTCCCTTAGACACTTCATTTTCCTGGAGTTAATGTTTTTCATTTGCTTAATTTTCTTTCAACATATTTTTATGTTTTCCCACACTCTCGAGCAGGTCTGAGAAAGTCTTCTTCAAATATTTCCCAATAAGATCAAAACTATCAGTTAGTTAACCAATTCCACACTTTTCTTGGCTATGTTGATTCAGAAGTCCTGCAACTCTCCTAGATATTTCTTACTCTCGGAGTCCTGTACCACTGTCAGTTGTGACCCTGAGATGGTCTCAAACTCTCAAACCTGCATCCTGGGAATTCTTTTCACCTATTTCTTGCAGGATTCTGTTTCTTGGATCCCATATCTTCTTTTGGACCTATACCCTGGTTTTACTGAAGTATATCCATCTAGAAACTTCCTGTAAATGAATACACAGAAAACCCATTTTCTAAGATGTTAAAAAAATTTTTCTAAAATTTATCCAGATTGGTCATATGGTTAGGCATATATTCCTAAGGAAAAGTAATTATTCCTTAGAATTTTAAATGCAGTATTTTGTTTTGTTTGAGACTAAGTCTTGCTATTTTTGTCTGTGGAACCACAGGCTCATGTTGCCTGGGGTACCATGGACTCAAGCAATCCCCAGCCTCAGCTTCCTGGGTAGCTGGGATTACAGGCATCTGCCACCAAGCCCAGCTATTTTTTTGGGACTAGGTGTCGCTCTGTGCCCCCAGCAGGACTCGAACCACAATCCTTGGTCCCTGCTGCAGCTTCCTAGGCTGCCGTTTACAGCCATGTGCCACCATGCCCAGCCTAACTAATGTAGTATTTTTGATTTCCAGAGTTATTGGGAATTTTGAGACTATTCTGATATCTGATTCTTTGTGCTTTGACTGTTTTTACTCACTGAAAGCATTTAGGATCTACATACATTTTTAATGGTCTAGAATATCACAAGGATGCCTTTTTGACATGGGTCTCTTTACATTTATTATTGCTGACACTCAGCAGGCCTTTCTTGATTTTGAGACAAGTCTTTCTGTTCTCTTGTTTACTGTTAACTTCCTTTATTTGTTAATTTCTTGTGCAATTTAATTGTTCATTTCCTCCCTATCTCTCCTCTGGAATACCCATTATCAAATGTCCCTTGTTAACCAAATCTGTTTTCCTATATTCTCCCCCTACCCACCTCCCTTCTGGGAAATTTCTTGTACTTAATTTTCCAAGTTTTCTATCAAATTGTATGTCCTGTTTTTACATTTATTTCAGTAAATGTTTTTCTTCCTTTCTGTTTATAGTTTCTATTAATGACTACACTATCTTCTTTGAAGATATTAATTGCAGTTTTTTGAATTGTTCCTATATTTCTTCTATTAACTCTGAACTCCTGTTTCTTGTGGGTTTTCCCCCTGGTTTTCTAGTTGCTCATCTCCATCATTTCATGCTGGAGACATTCCCCAAATGCCTGGTGACCCTTGGTTGTATCTTACTGTTGATACATGGACTGTGTACAAGGGGATTGTCGACTGGCCAACATTCTTGAAAGGTAGTAAGATAGCCTGCTTGACATTGGTAAGACACAGCTTTATGAAGATATAATTCATATACCTTTCAATTCACCCATTTAAAGTATATAGCACAATGAGTTAGTATTGCCCCATGAAAGGCCCTGCCCTTTTCCTGCCCCCTGCCCTCTTATTGCTCCTGGGTAGAGGTTTACTCAGTGGGAAAATCTAAAACATTCAACATTCCACTGACAAAGTATTGTTCCATTTGTTCTTTAGTAGATGAGATCTTTTGCAGGACCTGCTACTAATTCAAAAAGTCAAACCCCAAAGCTAGCCTGAGCTAGCTTGGAGCTGTACTGCTAGCTGGTTGGAACAAGCTTGTCATGGGGAAGCATGGATACCTCTGAACCTTGAAGGAAACCCTGCCCCTAACCACACCCTTTCTTTGTCCCTAAACTTACTTCTCCCTCCTTCACTTTCAAAGTAATTCTAGTCAGGCATGGTGGTATGCACCTATAATCCCAGCTATCTGGGAGGCTGAGGCTGGGAATCACTTGAGTTCACGGGTTTGAGACAACCCTGGGGAACATAGTCTCTTAAAAGACCTAGTCTCTTAAAAATAAAAAAAAGTTAAAAAGTAATTCTCCCGACCACAGTGAAAAGGAGCTTTGAAACACCAAATCCTCTTTCTCCATTACTTACCAAGCAATAAAGTTCTTATTCTGTTGTGCTAAACCTGGTCACTGTCTTAATTGGCTTAATTAATTAATTAAGATGGCACCAGATGGTAGGCTCTCTTGGAGTTGGTGAAGTATATTCAGATTTGTGCATCCATCACCATAATCAATTTACATCATTTTCATTATCCTTAAAACAACAACAACAACAAAAACCTCGTTACTTGGGCTTCCTATCACAACTCCTTCCCTCCACCACTTCCCTCTGTCCTAAGATCTGCTTTCTGTTTCTCTAAATTTGCCTATTCTACACATTTCCCATAAATAGAAACATACAATATGTAATCCTAAAAACTGACTTATTTCACTTAGTATGATGTTTTCAAAGTTCATCCATCTTGTAATATATATCAGTACTTCAATTTTTTATAGCTGAATAATAATTCATTGTAAGGATATATCACATTCCATTAATCCACTCATAACTTCACGGTCCATGTTTTTTTTTTTTTTTTTTTTTCTATTTTGGGGCTATTATGGATACTGCTGCTATGAACATTTGTGTACTAGTTTTGTTTGGACATATGTTTTCAATTCTCTTTGTTATATATCTAGGAATGGAATTGTGTCACATGGCAACTGTATGTTTAAATGTTTGAGATATTGCTGGACTATTTTCCAAAATGGTTGTAGCATTTTACATCCCTATCATCAGTATACAAGGGTTTTGATTACTTCACAGCTTAGGCAACACTTGTTAGAATAATAATAGGTGTGTCTTAACAGATAAGTCTTTTGATCATAGCCATTCTTATGGGTGTGAAGTCATTGTGATTTTGATTTGTATTTTCCTGATGGCCCAGAGTGGCCTTTGTTGAAATAAAACTAAGGGGTTTTTTTGTTTGTTTTTGTTTTTGAGACCAGGTCTCTCTATGCTATGTTGCCCAGGATAGTTTCAGACCCACTGACTCAAGTGATCTCTAGCCGCACCAGGTAGCTGGGATTACAGGTACAGGGTACCATGTCCAGTTAGAATTATAAGTATTTATTGATCTTTTTTCTCTGGGTCAATTCCATTTCTGTCAATTAAATGTTTGTCAGTTTTGTTTGCCCAGCTATGGGTTCTAGATAATAGAAGACAAAGGGCTGATGAGGGAGTATATCTTTGTATTCAATGTGTAGATTTTTCTGCAGTCTCCTGTTTTTAGCACCATAATTCACCATTACCATCCTCTGTGTCTCTTAATAATGTTTCCCTTTTTTCTTACAGTAAATAAAAGTCTTGACTCATTACTTGGTGAAGTGATGACCTGTGTGAGCGTGTGGGAACCTAACTTTCAAGTTCTCCTATGTGAATATTTAGCCACTCTCTTTCCTCTTCTTCTTCCTCTTCCTTTTACCATACCTCATTTTCAATGGTATCTGGAAACCTTATTTTTCTTTAGTTCTTTTAGAGTTATTCAAGACAAGAGTAACTGCCTTTTTTTTTTTTAAGTAAAATATTTGTTAGGAGATAATTCAAATATCAAAAAAAGTATAGAGGATAAAAACAGAAAATTTTGCATTTGCCATGAGGAATGACTCTCTTGCTCTCTATCTCTGTCTCTCTCTCTCTCTCTCTTTCTCTCTCTCTCACACACACACACACTTTTCCCTCTATTTACTTTTCTAGAATCTGTATTTTCACTTTCCCAAAGGCACTTGAGTTTGAATGATTCTTCCCTTGTTGGGAGTTATTAAGCCCTCTAATATTCACAGATAATGAAAGAACAAGTATCCTCTTGTTCTAATATTTGGAAGTGACTTTCTGAGAGAAAAAAGGGTAGATAACAATTTTCTTCTAATCCTTGAATATAAGCTAAATTATTATTATTATTATTATTACTCTAAATTATTAGGGTAGCAGTTCCCATAAAATATTGCTCCTCTTTTATTACTTTTTTTCATTTTCATTAGTAATTGATGATGCCACCCCCTTTTGTTTTTGCTCTTGTAGCTATTATTTTGTTGTCCCCCACCTCCTTTGGCTTTTACTGTATTTATTCATAAGTACTTTGCAATTTGAAATAAAATCCAATTGGAGAATTTTTTCCAGTGTTCTTAAAAAACATATTTAGAAGTTTCCTCAACTACAAGCCAATTCATTCCAATCACAAATTGTTAATCTCAGTTGCTGTAGAGGTAGAGGATTTTTTAATCACCAATAGTTAATCTAAATTGATAAAATTATCTTTTGGAAGAATTTTGGAAGAAAGTAATCTAATATAAAGAAATTTTAAATAGAAAGTAAGATTTAAGTGATTCTTTGTCTTTACCATTCTTTTTGTGAGCTTAAAATAAAAGGGAATAATAAAGGAACTAGGGGTTAAACAAAATGTGGAACAGGAAAATTACAGCTCTACTGAGTGTCATTTCCCAAAAATGAAAGACTGGCACAGAAAGCTTCTGGAAGACAGCGGCAGTTTTCCATGCTAAAGGAGACTGGTCACTGGACTCAATCCAGGTTCAATTATGAAGATTCTTTTGACTCCTTTTGCTTATCAGAATTCTATTAGCCAAGCCACATCACAGAAAGGGAATTCAAATGACTTCCTAAAATTCTAACCTTGTTTCTTCAAATTCCAGTTAAATTTCTAAGTGTGTGTTCTCTGCCTATGAAAGGATAATCTGATTGAGAGCCCCTACCCAGGGCCTTCTTTAAACAGACTGTTAATCCTCTTGGCAGAAAGAAGGGTAAGGTAACTGTTTCATGTAAGGAGATTTGAGTATAATCCTAAGGATTTCAAAATGGGATCCTACAGTTGGTTCTGTCAATATTCTGAATATCCAAGTTCAAAAAAGGTAAATTTGGTTTAACTTAGAAATGTATCTTTATGAAAGATTACTAATCTCCATTCCCCTTTCCTGCCAAGAGGAAGATCGATTGATTATTCCTGCAATGCCAGTAGCATTATGCTATTAGACAAAAGTTCTTTGTTAATTCTGTGCTGCTACTGCCTGGGCGCTCTTTTGGAGCTAACTTTAAATATCTGCCAAATGAGAGGAGAACACTAGATAGTGTATTAGGGCCCTTGCCAGTGGGCCCTCATTGAAGTGAAACCTCTTATCACACTCAATGGTATATGTCAAGGTAAAGTAAGGAGAGAAGGAAGGTATAGCATTTTAAACAAAACAACGTTCATTTAGTTATAATTTTTATATAGAGAATGAATATTTCTTTGTGATCAGAGGATAATTCCTATTTCTAACAAAATTGTCTCTATTCTTGTTTTGTTTTGGTTTTGTTTGTTTGTTTGTTTGTTTTGAGACTAGGTCTTGCTATTGTTGCCCATAGAACTGCAGGCCCGGGGTACCACAGACTCAAGCAACCCCCAGCCTCAGCTTCCCAGGTGGCTGGGATTACAGGTGCACGCCACCACGCCCAGCTATTTTTTTGGAACTAGGTCTCGCTACCAGCCCCAGGTGGGACTCAAACCGCGATCCCTAGCCCCAGTCGCTTTATAGGCTGAAGCTTACAGGCATGAGCCACCATGCCCGGCCAAAATTGTCTCTATTCTTAAAGACATTAAAATATAGGATAAAAATGGATACATACTTCATTTTATCAGAATGCCTTTCAGTGTTAGTTTCTTTCTTTTTTAAAATCTGATTCTGCCTTTCTCTCTCACTCACACACACACACACACACAAATACACAGATCTGTCCCTCACTCAGTTTTTTTTTTTTTGAAAGGAGTCAAACAGAAAAAAAGGCAATTTACCTAATTAACTAATTTTCATTCCCACCTGTTCTACCAACTAGCTGTTGTTTCTGGAATAGGTTGCCAATTTTCTTCTTCCTCAGTGTCTTCCTCTGCCAAGGGAAGATTAGGACCTCTAAGTTTCTCTCATAAGTTGCTGTGAGACTATAGCAAGTTTAACTTGTCTTTGAACACTAATATGAAAAGAGCTTTACCAGTATAAGAGTGTACCAATTTAAATGGGAAGCAGTTATTAGTTCTATACCCACTTAGGAAACTATTATACCATAATATAGAAGATTAAGTATAGATCACCAATAAAAAATGTGTAAGTTATGCTGTCATTGGAGATGAAGACCTGTCTATTTTTTTAAGGGGAATTGGTTTCAGTTTATGTCTTTTATTCTGAAGGAGCTCTGTCAGACCTGGGTAGAATGGATTCTTCTTGTAGATAAAATGGTAATTTCAATACCGTAGCAGGAACTGAAAATTCAAGAGCTTAGAAACCTCAGCGATCTCTGAGGTCACTTAGTCCAGCATTTTGTCCTGGGTATTTACCTCCTTCTGACAAGGAAGTTTTGCTGGATTCTTTGGGCTATTGCTTATAGGACACTCCCACCACCTTGGGGCAGTGTTTTAGAATTTTATATAGTCTGACAAATCATACTAAAAAAGAACTTGTGTTTCTGTAACTTCCATTCATTAGTTTTAGTCCTGTCAAGGTTGTCTGGAAATTGAAATCAAGCTCCTTGGAGTTCTATTTTCTTGGCCCCCCACCTCCCCCGCTGCCCCCCCCCTTTTTTTTTTTTTTTTTAAATAAATGATCCTTTTCTATACTTGTTTTCCTTGGGGTAAGATTTCATACTCCTTATTGTTTTGGTTATTTTTTTTATAAATTCCCTTTAAAAGGTGCTACCAGGAATTGTCCTCAGAATGCTTCATGAAAAATAATCATTTCCATCAGTCTCTCATCAGTTCTTCCCTTGACACCTAAGATTTATATGTATTTTTGACAGCATCAACTCCTCTCCTTTTCTTAGCAATTGCCTTAATACAAAACAATGAATGCACTGCTACTCTGTCAGAATAAGATCAAAAGACGCAGTAGAGAGTCTGGCATGGAGAAACTTTACAGGAGGGACTGGTGACCTGGACAGAAAGAAGCTGTACGGGTGTCTTGGCTTTGAAGAGGTCTGGGAAAGAAAGGTGTAAAACTAAAAACAATTCTTTGAGATCAGATCTCTAACATCTCAAGAGAAAATTGGGTGATTTGAGCCTTTCCATGTCTTCTGACTCTGAAGCTTTTTAAGCCATTTGGAAGAAAAGTTCATTTGAACCTGGAAAGTTTATATATATGTTTATATAAAGTTAATATATAATGTTTTAATGAGAAAGTTGGAAAAATTGTGATGTTATATTAGATCCTACTCAATGGCAGCAGCTACCTTCATAAAGCAAAGAAGACTGAGGATATAGAAGATGTTTAGAAAAATCCAGATGTTGTTACATTGCAAGTTATAATGATGTGGTAGCTGGCCTCCAAAAGATGGCTCCTGATGATTCCCATTTCCGTGTAAATTTGGGGTTGTTCTAAGTAATCAACAGAATATTATAGAAATGACACTGTGGCTTCTGCCATGCCATCTTGGATTACTTGCTCTAGAGGAACTCAGCCACCATGTTATGAAGACACTCACGCAATGCTATAGAAAGATCTTCATGATGTGAAACTGATGCTCCTTGCTAATAACCAGCATCATTTACTAGTCATATAAGTGAACCATATTAAAAGCTTTCTTTTATCCCAGTTAAGCCTTCAGATGACTGAAAATCTTTCTAAATTTTATTTTATTATTGGATAAATTTGCATGGAACATTATATATGTGTAAAGAGTATAATATTATACTATTATACATTATAAACATTTTTTAAACATTATAAAAATGTTACACATTTTTAATAAAAATTACAATATATGGATGTTATAATAGTACTTTATGTAATAGTACAATATTATTATTCATATTTGTTCTACTGTATATTAGCCTTCTTTTTTGATAAATTTTTAAATATCCTTATTTTCATACAACATTGGTCCCACCTGTTCTATCAGTTCTATATATGTTATTGCTCCTCTTAGGTATAGGTCTCCAATCAATAATGCATCCCTATATCACCATCCCACTCCACCTTTCCCCCTTCCCCACTCCAGTTACTCCAACTCCTTTCTCACTGCAAGTCACTGGTTGATGCTTGGCCTACTGGTCTCTTTTTTTTCCTTTTTTTGAGGTAATGCTGCTTTCCTGAGATGCAGCAAACCAGGCTTCTCAAATCTCCAGGAGTAAATTTGAGGCCAGTAGCCAGACTGAGCATGTCAGAAACCTCTTGTAGGGCAGGTATGTGGCAGGATTCTCCAGGATCCTTTATTGTGACACTTCCTATGGTGGAAGAGACTGTCTCCTTTTCTCCAGATGTAGGTTCCATGCCTCCTTATTCATGCTAGCTGTCTCTTCCATTCTGATGTCTGTCACATGATGCTACTTTGGAGCCTTATAGTTCTGACATCTGGCATTGAAACCTACCTCCCAGCCACTGACTGTAGAGAAGTTCTCTGGTGGAAACACACTTCAGCAGGTGGTTGATCCAGCTTTTCTCCTCTGTTGGGGTTTACAGTTCTGCTATGGGGTTACAGCCCCATTGGAATAGGAGGAAGCCTCTCTACCCCCATTGGAACAGGAGAGAGCCTCACGCACATTGCACACATCTCTGGACCAGGGGTTTTGTCCCCCAGCTCTCAAGAGACATTGAAGGTGGAGCTCTGTGACTAGTTATCACAATAATTAGTTTCACAGTCTTGTCTCTTATGGCTCCCACCATGCTCTGTTTGGGTCCTCCCCAAATGTATATCCAGGGCCTCAAATTTGTTCCTCTCATCCTTTGTATTTCTGCAGGTGGACTGCCTGGTTTTCTCATTCCTAGTGAGGATCTTACTGAAGTAGGAGTAAACCAGAGGGGGAACCCCTCTTCCAGCCAGTCCCTAACCCCGGCCCAAATGGAGGAAGAGGCCAGCTCCCCCAGTCTGAGACCCAAGACCCTGAGACCCTGAGATGACAGTGGCTCAGGACTCACCCTGCTCTCATAGACCCCCCCTTGGCCCCCCCAGCCTAGGCCTAAGCTGTAGGCCGGGTGGGAGGAGGTGTCAGAGGCCCTCCCCAGAGTTCAGGCTGTCCTGGGAGGACTTTCTACATTAGTTTATTTTTTTTTCCTGAGACTAGGTCTTGCTATGTTGCACAGAGTAGTCCTGATCCTGAGGATTCAAGCAATCCCCAGCCTCAGCCTCCCAGGTAGTTGGGATTACAGGTGCCACCACTGTGCCCCGCTGCTTTTTCAAGACCAGGTCTTGCTATGTTTCCCAGGGTAGTCTCAAACCCGCAAACTCAAGCAATCCCTGGCCTCTGCACCACCATGACTGGCTACATTAGCTTTCTATGATCTATTTTCTACTCTTTACAGGTTTGTATACTTAAACATCATCACTCTTATCCCTCCCCCCAACCTGATAGAGGACTTGAAACGCCATACCAGAACCATACAGCTAATGTCCTACTGGATTCCTGGTCCACAAAGACAAGATAAAGTTTATTGCTGTTTAAGTCACTAAGCTACTAAGTTTTAAGCTACTATGCTACTATGCTTTGAAGAATTTGTTATGTAGCTATAGATAACTAATACAAAAGATGTAATGAGGAGTAAAGACACTTGATACCATATTGAACTTTTCTGGTCCAAGACTGGAACAAGTGCTAGCTCATTCTTGCTTTTGGACACAAATGACAACCACATAGGGTGAGAAATAACAAAAGGAAGGCCATCATGCCCTCTTGTTTCCTTTTCCTCTCCCTGCCCCCTTTGACTTTAGGGGAGTACTAGGTGACACTGAGAATGCATGAAAATTTGGGGTTGATTTTTCAGTGACCCCTGAGGAAAGATGCAATGACTTTTAACCATTTGTTACTAGCTGTGGGTCCTTGAGAGCAGTAATTTTATTTTCTGCTTTACTAAGTTTATGCCCTTTGCCTAACAAGTGAACACATTAAGAACAATGAGTGAGATCAAATGGAAAGGCAAAATCCCTCCCTCCTCCTGAATTCTGAAGAGATTCCATTGTTAAAAAGGTTCCTTAAGTGAAACTATTCAATTCCCAGTTCATCAATGAAGTCTTAATGATGCATGCATGCCATCATTTATTTTCACTATTGAGAAAACCTCTTATTTCACAATTTTTAAAGAAAACTTTCATTTAAACCCTTTAGTTTTTAATTACATTTCTTCTATAAATCTTGCTCAAACTCCCAAGATGCTTGATCCAGAAAAGCATATCTTTCTGTTATCAGTATACCACATACCACAAAGTTTTTCCCACATCATGGTGGAAAGAACCCTTTGCTGGAGCTAGGAGACCTAATTCTGGGCAGTTGTCACTGATGAGCCTATATGTCCTCGGTAAAGGTCCTACTCCTCTCTGGATCTCAGGGTTGCTTGTTTGTTTGTTTGTTTGTTTGTACCTTAAACTGAGAGAGTGGGTCTGGATGAACTCTAAAATCGTTGGATTCTTCACGTTAGAACTTAAAAGTGTCAATCCAAAAGTGAAACCCAACGGCTTGACTATCTATGAGTAGTTGTTATGATTATAGTACAAGGTTCCCGGACTTTCCCTTATTGGTCCAAGAACACAGTCTTAGTGAAAGTCTGTCAGATTTACTGGGACCAACCTACCGGTTGTCACTGGGTGACCTTGGGCAAATTCTTCTTTCTGCACCTCAGTAATCCAGAAGCGGCTCGAAGACCGAGCCAGTGACTTCGGGAGCTTCTTGCGAGTCTCCTTCAACAGGAGCGGCTGTTAGACCGGAGGCCGACCCTCGTTGCATCACAGTGCGGCTCCGAGTTTCTTGCCGAGCGGAGCCGGCAGTGAACGCTCGGTTTCCGAGAAGCCGCCACAGGTGAGTTCTTAAAGGGCCCGCCAGAGCTTGGCTAACGCCGGAGACGGACAGTGGACGGGACGCAGGAAACCGGGAATGAATGAGTGAGTGAAGAATCGACTTTTCTCCTCCCAATCTTAAGTACATTTCTATTTGGAATTGATAAAAAGACTTAAGATCCTCTAGTAAACTTCTCCAACACCATTAACCAATCTCTCCCCATTTTACACATCCTTCTTTAGCACCCCAAACCTCAAAAACTTTACTCATGGGAATTCAGTAACTTCAAAAAATCATTGTGAATTGGAAGACAGTGAAGAGATGCCCCTCAACCCCAACTCCTCCCTAGTTCCCCACCCAGGCTCCGCCCATCGCCGCCTCCTAACGTGGGTGGTGCTGTCGGCTCCTCCCCAATACCACTTCTCTCGGTCAGGGATCCACCCCTGGGGGCACCCGGGACTCGCCTGTCGTGGTGTTGAAAACAGCACGTGTATAGTGTGGTTAATGGGTGTCTCAGATTGGGTGTCCTGGACCTGGTGTAGGTGAGGTCTGGCCTTCAGCTACCCCGACCCTTCTGGGCTTGGGGTACTCCTAGCTCAGAACTGCGGGACATGACGGTGGGCTAGGGCGAGGTAAAGGCGGGCTCTTCCCGGACCACCTGTAGAGTCCGTGTGTCAACTCCTTTGTCCTCAGAGTCACTTCGGCCGCCATCCCTTTAAACAGGAAGGTTCCCTTAGGCTGCTCCCTAAATGCCTTTCTAGTTCCCCAGCCCCCTCTCGGTCCTCCTCCCCCTCCCACCCAAAGGTAGCAGCCCCGAGAGCCCTGGGCTCGGCGCGAGCCGCCTCCTCACTTCCCATTGGCTGAGCGCGCGGGGAAAGCGGTCACGTGGTGGCGCAGCAGTCCAGCTCCGGGGCCGCCATCTTGGCGGAAAGTTTGGGGGGAGAGCTGTTGGGGGCGCGGAAGGAGGCGAGGTTCAGGGGGTGGGGCGGCTAGAAAGGGAGCGGGCGAGAGGGCTACTGAGCTGCGGCGAGTGAAGGGGCGTTAGCGGCCGAGGAGGAAGAAGAGGCAGCGGGGGTGCGGCCGCGGAGGGGAGCTCCTCCCCCGTTCCCTCACCCCTCTCAGCTCGGCTCCTTGAGCCCCGGGCGGGGCGGGGGACGTGGAGCGGGGCCGGGCGGGGGAGCCGCCTCGAGTCGGGCCGAAGTGCACCCCAGCTCCGAGCGCACGCCGCTCGCCGGAACTTTGTGGTGGCGCCGCAGGTGTGGGGGCCCGCGGAGGTGTGCGTGTGGGGCGCGAGGGCGTCGCGGAAGAGTGACCGCTGTCCTGTCCGGCCCCGAAGAAGTATCCTGGAGGAAGCGTGCAAAGAGAGGCAAGCGAGAGGAAGGGGCTTGAGCTGGGCGGGGTGGTCTGCCCAGCCGGTCCCATCTCGGAGCGCTCGTCTGGCGCCGTAGGGACCAAGGGTCGGAGCGTCTCTGTACTCCCCAGTAGCAGGTGGGGAGTAGGCATTACTTGTGTCCGGGGAGAGGGGGAGGAGACGGGAAGAACGGAGGGCGGGGGTCCCCTTTTCTAGGCATTCGGTGCCCTTTGGAGACGGGCGACTTTGAAGGAGAATTTGGGAGCAGACTTCTCCCTGCTCCTAAAATTGCAGGAGTACCACCCCTAAGTGAAAGCAGATTGCCCTGCCGGCTTTTGAGACTTCCTTTCTATTTGGGAAAACTTTGCAAGGTGGGCTATGCAATTAGGGCTGGGAGCTTCTAAATTAGAGTTTTAGGGGGAAATGCTAATTCTCTTTACCTCTATTACTGTGTTTTTAAAGGTTTGTGCTCCCTTGTTCATACTGGAGAAAAATGCCGGTCCGGAAGCAAGGTGAGAGTTGAACTATTTCAGTACTCTCTTGTGGGGGTGTCCTCACTTTTCTGTATGTCTGTTTTGTGATTGCACGTTTTAAAAATATGTAACTTGGGTCATGCATCTCAGTCTTAACCTTACAACTTAGAGATTTTAAGCCTCACATTGAGAGGATGGAAGGAACTTAATGTTTGTGAACTTTCTTTGACATCTCTTAAGTGACTGGAGAAGGAGTTTTCCCCCTCTGAAATGTCTTTGTAAAAACTCTGGTGTTTTACTGTTTCAATTGATCGTTCTCGCAAAACATTTTCGTGAGGAAGTGTGATACAGGCTAAGAACTAGTATTTTGAAACACTTAAGGTTCGAATTTTTAATGACAAATTGTAAATAATCTATTTTTGTGTGTCAAATTAGCAGAAACTTAATGTTGCTAGCTTCAAATGATCTTTTACTGTGGTAGACTACCAGTATACATTATTGCAAACAACTCACATTCCTGCTTTTGTACTGTGAAATGTATATTTACTTCCCTTCTTATTCTATAGAATATAAATATATATATATATATACACACACGAACATAGCAGCATCTTTTGACTAGAGGAATTTGAGAATTGTTTAAATGTCTTGGAGAATCATTTGGTGCAAAATTAGAGAGTAATACTTTTCTTGTAAATACGTAGTTTTAACCAAACTTTTTTTTCTTTCCCAGATACCCAGAGAGCTTTGCACCTCTTGGAGGAATATCGTTCTAAATTGAGCCAAACTGAAGACAGACAGCTCAGAAGTTCCATAGAACGGGTTATTAACATATTTCAGAGCAACCTTTTTCAGGCTTTAATAGGTGGGCATTAAAAACTTTACCATTTATATCACTTAGGCTAAGTGCTCCCCTGAATTTATTTATTTTAAACTTGAGAGTGATGCTCTTAGTTCTGAGATACTCAATAACTTGAGCATTCAGTGAGTTGCTATTTAGGCTTTCCAAAAATATAAGCGAAAAAACTTTTGGTATGATTATTTCAGTGGTCTTTGATAATAGTGTTTCATGCTCTAGCATCAACTGTTAAGAAATGGAGAAGCTGTAAAAGTAACTTAGGATCAAAAAGGTAATGGCTTGCTGTAAACTTGTTTCTGTATTTGATTTGTGTTTCTCTGGAGTCCCTGAAAATGTTTGAAGAGCTCTGCTATGTTTTCAAAGCTTCATTCCCATAATACAGATCTCTGTTTAACTTGGCATTCATAGAATCAGAGTTCTAGACCTGGAAAATGATTTTGTATAATATTATTGCACAGACAAGAAAACTGTAACTATTTAAGGGTAGTGCGTTGTTCTAAATGAGAACTTGAGAAATTATCAAAAGTTCTGAATTCTGTTCCTGGCATTTATTAGTAGAATATTATATCAATTATTTAGTCTTTCTAGGTCACTGTATTAATTGTGGAATGTGGATGCAAAGGAATGGTGGTTTTTAAGCTTTTTACAATCTTGTATTTTTCCACAACCACCAAGATATGGTATTAATATATGTTTTCTCTGACCGTTTCCACCAGGTACCTTGAAAGTGTGCAAACTACTGACTAAATTTGTCCCTTCCACTTCTAAAAATAACATTTTTTATTTATATAACATAAAATTATACATGTTTCATTGCATTACATTCTTTTCCTTGGTAAAGCTTCCAAATAGATATGCCCTCACATCTATAAATGTTTTGGTGTGATTTGTTATCCAAGTTTGTTTACCCTGCCAAATAACTTATTAGTAATTTAATACCTTTTACTAGATTCATTATTGAACTAAAGATTTTAAAGCTCTCAATATGCCTAAATAATAAAGTTTTAACATTATTACAGAATTTTAAAAACATATACAAGAATAGAAAGATTAGTATAACCAACTGCTATATTTACTTCTGTATACCCATTTTCAAAAATAACCTTTTCCCTTTTTTGTTTAAATTGATTAACACTTTTTCACACTTGAATTTCTAAACTCTGAGTTTCAAGATCCAAATGGATGTAGATTGGATTCGTCTGAGAAAAAAAACAGCAAAAAAGGAAGTGAAAAATCACTTCTAGTTAGTTTTGTAAATCAACATTAAGCTTAGGAATGTTTTATTTAGTAGGGTCACTATTTAGGAAAAAGTAGTATAACTTGTATGTATACATGTGTACGCAGATACAGATAGATGGTGTCCTCTGTATGGAGTTCGTGATGTAAGAAAATTAAATGGTTAGTGAAGTAACCCAACAGAATTTTCTGCATCGATTAGAAGTAAATTTGCATGTTTGGAGAAATACTGTAACATATTCTGCCTTGTTTATTTTGAATGTATTTTTGTATTTTTCTATGTAGTTGAATTCTGATAGCATTAGTTGTTTAGTGAGTTTTTATTTCAGTCTTATTTGTCTTGTGAATTTGGTTGTGAATTTACTTATTTAGATTTACTACTTATATTAATGATTTTTAGGATGTTATATCATGTTTTGTTGTAAGAAAATTCCTAGATACTAGGAATTTTGAAACAGGTAAATTTAGTGGAGCATTTTTTTTGGTCTTCCTATATACTTGATTGAACTAATTAGAGGCGTTATTAAAATAATACATTTATTCTCTTGTATTTGCTGAAAATGGATTAATTTGTTAACCTTTATCACTTTTATCAGTCTTTAAAAATTTCTAGATCAGTAGAATTTCTATATGCTTCGCACCTATACCATTGTTTTTGAAACTAGGTGGTGTAGTGCAAGTCATCTGTAAAGCACCCAAACTAAACCAGAGTCTGTTATGTGCATAGTATATACTGAAAAGTCCTAGATTAACTGTTTTTTCCTTCAGTAGATGACATGGTCTTCTCTGAGCTCTGGACCATTGAATCGAAGGAGACCTAGGTCTTGACCTCTTGAAGTTGTTTAAATGTCATTTGGTGTTTAGGTCTTCTCTTCTTGAGCTTGGAAACCATTTCCTTAGTCTTGAGTTATTTTTTTTTTTTTGACTTGCAGTCTGCATTGATTGTTTTTCCTTTGAACTGGTAGTATCTATTGACTGTTTTCTTGCTTTTTTTGAGACTAGGTTCTCGCTTTTTTTGCCTGTGGAACCACAGACTCATGTTGCTATGGTTCCACAGTCTCAAGCAATCCCCAGCCTCAGCTTCCCAGGTAGCAGGGATTACAGGTGTGTACCACCATACCCAGCTATTCTTTTGGGACTAGGTATCGCTATATTGCCCCAGGTGGGACTCGAACTGCGATCCCCAGTCCCAGCTACGACTCCATAGGCTGTTACTTACAAGCACACACCACTGTGCCCGCCTTGTTTTCTTGCTTTTAAGAAAGTTTTGTGGGTCTCTAGATAGTTTTTGGCCTTTATAGACGTACAGATTTTTTTCCTTTCTCTATGGCTGATATAAAGGCTAATTTTTTGATAATGGATTTATTCAAAGGTGCAGTCAGACATGTCTTGCATTACCTGTTCTGAGGTACCAGTTAGAAATATTTTAGTGTCTCCAAATTTGGAATACATTTTGTAATTTTGATGTATGTCAGTGTTTAGTTGACAGTGTTTATACATCCTTAGTGACATGAAATAATGGTGCATTTCATCATTTATACCTTCACTATCAGTATCTTTGGTTCAATGAAATCTAGTAATCATTGTTCTAGTTCTCTTATGGTTGGCAGTTTCTTTGAAGGATGACTTGAATATTTTGATATTATTGAAAGCAGAAAACTTTTTAAATAGCTTTAGAGTTTCAGCTGTTATTTTGTAGCGCTGAATATTTAAAATTATATCTGAAAAAAAAATCCATGAACCATACATTTGTTTAAAATTACCAAAACATCTAGGTTTTTTTTGTTTTTGTTTTTGTTTTTAACTAGTGGAGATAAATTCTATTTAATTTTAACCCCTGATTAGACAAGAACAATTTGAAAACTTTAAAATTTGCATCGTAATTTCCTGTAGTTATATTTAAAGATTTTATGAGTGAGCTAAGCTGGATATGGTTTGCTTTCATTAGAGCCCAGATGTCCAATTCCCTGGTTTTAGGTCATTTCTGATTATTAAGCTTGTCTGGAATCTGAGACGACCTTGGTAATCCTCAGAGATTTCATACCAGTGTAGACCCCAGGAGATTCTTCTAGGATCAGGGACTCATTTGCTTTTCTTAGGATCTGTATAAGAACCTGGCTTCAAGATCAAACTTTAAAGAGACTTTAGAGTGAGGTGACTTAGGTGATTTGCATGTTTTGACTGTCATAATTAATAAATATTTAAATGTACCATTTTGTTTTAGATATTTCAAAATGAACATGAATTATGTAATAACTGAATTTCTGAGATTTTTTTTTTTAACTCCTAGTTCAGTTGCTACCTGTTGATAGTTTTTCTAGTCTGTGTGATAAAGTACGTCTGCATTTGTAGATACTGGGTTTCAAAAGTATGACTCCTGTTTCACTAAAGTTAGGTATATTCATATTTTTACAAACAGTTCAGAGTTTTAACTTGAAAAGTTGAAACGTATCACAAAACAAATTCCACCCTTCCTCCTCCCAATCCTAGTAACTGACATTTTTTCTGTCTCCATGATTTTGACTTTTGTAACTCATAAGTGGAACAAACAGTGACTTATTTCATTTACTTAGCATGATTTCTATCATGTTGTAGCAGGTGATGGGATTTCCTTCCCTTTTATGACTAAATAATACTGTTGTATGTACTTACTACGTTTTTTAAAATCCATTCAATCATTGATGGACATATAGGTTGTTTTCACCTCTTGGTTATCACAATATTGTGAGCTTGTTGTGATGTAGGTACAGATATCAGGCTTTTATTCTTTTGGATATATATGCAGATGTGGGACTGTGGGACCATGTGGTAATTATATTTTTAATTTTTGAGGAGCCACCATATTGTTTTCTGTAGTGATGGTACCATTTTACAATCCACCAAAAATGTACAAGTTATTCAGTTTCTCTGTGTCTTCACCAACACATGTTACTTATTGGGTTTTGCTACCAAAAAATCTTGATAGAATGAGGATGTGATTTTTAAATATATGTAAAAATAATAATGACTAGCATTTAGTGAGCACTTTCTCAAAGTCATAATCTTATGAAGTGCATGAGAATCATAACCCTATGAATGACCTATGAGGTGATCATACCATTTTATGGATTAGAAAATTGAGATATATCTTGCTCAAGAACCCTCGGACACTAGATTGTGGAGCCAGGTATTGAGCTCAACTAGCCTGAATCCAGAACCCCTCCTTACCTGCAACTATAAACATCATTATCATAAGTTGAATATTTTTATGCAGCTGTGAACACTAAATAATAAGCATAATGTAGATGTTGAGCTATAGGGTCAGTGGTATTCTTAAAAAACAGCTTACCTTGAAGGAGAGTGTTTATATTATTGGCATATTTATGATGATGGGATTTATGCATTTTGAAAAATATATTTACCTAGTAACTAAGGGTTGTGAACATTTAGCTTTAATGGTAAAATGTCTAAATTTTTTAGACTTTTTGCTTATTATTGCTCCCAGTGATACTGTGTTTAGTCTATTGCTAAATTTGTGTCTCTCTGTGTGTGTGTAACTTTGCAGGCTAGGTTTGATAAAGGAAAACATAAGGTATGTTGACTGTTCATTAAAACTGTATTGGAATTGGAGAAAAATTTTCATGTTTCAGTTCATGGTTTTGATTAAATTATTTGCTAATAGTTTCACTACTGCTCTGCAGTAGTGCTTTATGTTGGATTCTCTTTAGCATTCTGTAATCACAGAGCTGTAAAGGTATTTCTTGTAGTTTAAGCTGTTTTGTCTACCTGGGGTCAAAGTTTTCTTCGATACATTATCCAATTTGGAGCTATCCAACAAAATTGCATTTGATTGTTATATCTCTCTAGTCTTTAATGTGGGCACACTTCAAAACCTTTGTCTTTTGTAACTATGTCATATTCATACATAGAGTTCCTCTCTGCTCTAGTATTTCTTATTTTAGGTTTGTATGTTGTCTGTGATTAGACACAGATGTATTCTGTAGGGTTCTGTACATCCAGAGGCATACAGTATCTTTTGTCCTCTATTAGTACTACTTTTGATCATCCGATCAAAAGGTGGTGTCTAATCACTCCACACTTACTATCTTTTCCCTGGCATCTTAAAAGCAGTATGTGGGGGATACTGTTTATTCCTGTTTACATATTTTGCTGTTTAGCAGATTTTTCACCTAAACTTAGCATCCATTGATGGTGCTTACCTGAGCCAGTTTTTACTGTAGTTATTGAAAAATACAGATTTGTAATAACAGCACTCCTCTCTATTTTGTGATTAACACTTGCCATTTTGCTGTAATCAGGAGCCTTCCTTTTTATCATTTCCCTTTCAGTGATTGATAATTTACTGCCATCCTCACTAATTTTGATGTTTAAATTATTTCAGATATATCTAGTGGGAAACGTCAAATTTGATTTTTTATCCTTTTATGACATGCCCCATCATATTTTTTTCAGTACCTTTTAGCTTTTTGGTATAACAAAGTGTTCCAACTTCATCTTGCACATATTCTGCCCAGTGCCAGAATCAGCCAATTCTCTTTGAATTCCTAGTTCTTTTTGACATAGATCTTGTTTTAAAGAATATGCATGTAAATATCCCATGACTGTTAATCAAGTAATATTTAAAGTGTTCAAATAATTTATTTTTGGACATTGGTCTGGCTTGTGAAACCCAAATTGTAATATATACTCTAAAAATTTTTATGTTCTTTTCTCTTTGGAGATCAAATGATTTTTTTAATGTGCAGTGGTTTACAAGAAAGCAGAGTATCTGTGCATGAGTACATTTGACTGCTGTAGTTGATAAAAATATTGTGCTTTTAGTCAATTAAATGACACAATTTTTACCTTCTAAAATGGCAGCGTTATATTTCACTGTTTTTCAGCTTTCTAATTATTTTCTCTCTAACCTTCCAAAGTGGAATTTGTTTCAAGAAAATAATGCATTTTCCATGTAAAGCATTTAAAGTCAGATAAATGTATTACATAAAATATTATGATTAAAAATATTTGCCCTGAAAATAACTTCCTATTTCTTTCATGGGGTGAATATCTTTCTAGAATGTACTTTACATTTCTATATATACTTAATGCCTAGTTTTTCATTTTGTAATATTGTATAATTGTATTCTCCCAGGAATTGATATTTAAAATCAGCATGAAAGGTGAAAAACCATGTCAAATTAATTGTTTTTGAAAATCCTTCAGTAAACATCATCTCTCATGAACTGTAGAATGATGATTTTTTCCGCTAATGGAATAAAATCATTTCTTCAGTTGAGTAACAAAGCAGTTGATTTGTGTTTAAGTCACCTCTTACAGTAAAAACACACACTTATAAAGTCACACTCAGCACCATGAACTATAGATACATTATGAGAGACGGTGAAAATGGGAGACTACCTAAGGGACCAGTCTCTTACTAGTTTTATTCACAACATTCACTTATTAGGTAGAATGAGAGGTATAATTGTTTCCCCTCACACACACACACACACCCTTTTTTTGGGCCAAGGAAGGTGTTACAGTTAAATTTGCTTAAATGTATGTAGTATGACTTCTCTGTGTTGTGCATATTAGCCTTTTTTATCCCATAAAATTTACCATTGCGTGTTTTAACATATAAATAGATTTGTAGCATTTTAAGTAACTACATAGTATAAATTTACTGTAATTTTACTAATTATTTCCTATGGGTATTTAGGTACATAATTTTTCTGAATTGTAAATAATATTACATTTGAATATATCTCTTTGTTCTACATCCTTTGAATAAATTCCTAGAAATGAATTGCATGATCATAGAGGATATGCATTTTATTTTATTTTATTTTTTTTAAGAGACTAGGTCTTGCTATGTTGCCCAGGGTTGTCTTGTATCCTTGGACTCAAGTGATCCCCAGCCTCAGCCTCCCAAGTAACTGGGATTACAGGCATGTGCCACCATGCCTGGCCCATATTGATGTTCTCTTGTGTGTTTTTTTATTAAAGAAATAAACAGTGATGATTTTTGACATTGTTATTTATTTTATTTTATTTTTTGAGACTAGGTCTCACTATTTTTGCCCATGGAACTGCAGGCTCATGTTACCCAGGGTACCACAGACTCAAGCAATCCCCAGCCTCAGCTTACTAGGTAGCTGGGATTACAGGTGTGTACCACCATACCCAGCAATTTTTTGGGGACTAGGTCTCACTACGTGCCCCCCGCGGCACTTGAACCGCTATCCCTTGCCCCGGCCATGGTTTCCTAGGCTGCCACCCACAGGCATGCGCCACCATACCCAGCTGATTTTTGACGTTGTTTATTATCTTGTGAATTATCTGCTCACATGATTTGTACCTCCCATCACTTTTTTTCTTTTTCTTAGAGTTATAAAATCTATAGCTTTGCCATGAAGTGGCAAATAGCTTCCTTTGTCATTTGGTTTTTAGCTTTCACTAAGAAAAGGGGGTGGGAACAGAAGAAAGAAAAAAACTCCTATAACTATATTGCATATGCTTAGATTTATCCTTTTTTTAAGCTTTCTGCTCTTGGTATCATGCTTAGAAAAACTCCTGTCCCTAGGATTTTAAAAACATGTTCCTATTCAGACTCTTTCCTGGCCTTTTTTTTTAAAGCATGTAAATCTTTATATATTTGGAAGTTATTTTGAAATCAAGTATGAAATTGCTTTTTTAAAATATAAGTTTGTTGTTTGTTATTCTCCCTTATATAGTTTTAAAAAGTAATAGACTAGTTTTTTCAGCAGTTTTAGGTAATAGAAAAATTGAGTGGAAAGTTCAAGAATTCCTATATCCTCACCATACCCCCTTCCCATTTCATGCATTTGTGTTATATTTGTTTTAGTTGAGAAGTGAATACTTGGTTGGAACTATGGAACTAAAGTCCTTAGTTTACATTATGATTCACTCTGTTATACACTGATAAGCTTAGCATACACATTTGTTTTCATGCATTTCTAGCACTGCAGAATAGTTTTCACTGCTCTAAAAGTCTCCTCTGTTGTAGCACCTATTTACCCTTTTTCCTTTCCTGAATCCCTGGTAACCACTAATCTTTTTATTGTCTACCTAGTTTTGCCTTTTCTAGAATGTTATGTAGTTGAAATTAAAAATATGTAACTTTTTGAGATTGACTTTGCTTACTAATATGCAATTAAGGTTTTTCTGTGTCTTTCCATGACTTGTTAGCATTTTTTTTTTGAAGACTGTCAGCAGTTTCTTATGGTTCATTCTTGGTATTGTATAATCTCTAGGTTTGGACAATTGTATAATGATGTTTACCAATCATTACAGTATTTACAGAATAGTTTGACTGTCTTAAAAATTCTGTTTTGTACCTATTCATTCATCCAGTCTTTTGCAGTTACTAATCTTTTTACTGTCTTCATAGTTCTGCCTTTCCAGGAAGTCATCTTTCTAGTATTTTTGTTTTTGTTTTTGTTTTATTTCATGTAGAAGGGGAGTGAAAACCACTTGAGGAATTTACACCCTGTACCTGGATGTTGGCACAAAGATATAAAATGCTAATGACTTGTATGTAGAACTTAGAATGGCATTAGTTCCCATCCTAATAATGTGCTATTGTGCACTTTATAGGTATTACATTCAATTCTTGGAACAGTTCACAGTGATGAGATGTAAGTTATCAGAAGTGAAGCAATTGCCTTAACATATAGCTGATTAGTGATGGAGTAGTGTTTTGAACTCAGCATTGACTCTGAAGGGTAAAAACCCAGCAATTATTATTATACTTTGCCCTACAGGTTCTCCTGTGATTGACAAAAGTTGGACAAATATTCACTGTTTAATGCTTTATAAAATTGGATTCAACAATTTAGAGTTAATTTTTTGCTTTGATTTATGTTCTTTTAACAACACATAATGTGGTTTGATGAGAAAATATAAATATTTTTAAATTCTTTTTTCACCTCTAGATATTCAAGAATTTTATGAAGTGACCTTATTGGATAATCCAAAATGTGTAGATCGTTCAAAGCAATCTGAATCCAGACAGCCTGTGAATACGTGGGAAATTTCTAGCCTTCCTAGCACTACTGTGACTTCAGAAACACTGCCAAGCAGCCTTAGCCCTAGTGTAGAGGTAAGATAAAACAATCTTTTTCTTAAGCTGTTTTTCAATATGAATTTATTGGAATTACTGAATTTTTTTCTTTTTATCAATTTGTGAAAATATAATGTAATAAAGATGATGTAGTTAAAAATATTTTGAAAAGAAAAACTCACATCTCTTCCCCTTTCTCTTAAAATGTCATGGATGGTTTGAAGCCTGAAATACTTGGTATAGATTATTAAAAAATTCTTTGATTGATAGACTTTGATGAGGTGCCATCTCTGTGATAATTAGATGAAAACTACTTTGAAACAGTGGCTTTACTCTGATATTCTTTCTGAGAAATGGAATATGGTTTTGTGTGGTCCTGGGCAGTGTAGTTGCTATACTTACTCCAAGGATTCTGTGTTTGTTGGCTTGAAGAATTGTATTATTAAATTTACTGATCAGTAAATCTTGAAGTAATCAGCATTGGCATCTGTATTATTCTGTCATTAAAACTGTATTTTTTGCGTTTTAGTAACTTTTAGTAGTGTTCTTTTTCTGTTGGGATTTACTGTTGGTGGTAGAGTTAAATATGTAAATAGTGATACAAAGCATTTTCTAATGTGGATTGAGAAGCATTTATCTTGAAAGTGGTTATGTGACTAAATTTGATTTTAGTCTCTTCTAGTTAGTACTAAAGAAGTGCCTGAAAAATTGAATCAGTTTCTATTTGGTGAGTATTAGATCAGGGAAAAGTAGTGTGTGGGGGAAGCAACTAGACTGCCTTTTAATAGTGAAGTAGATGGTAGTCTCAATTTTTTCTTTTATATTAAGTAACAGAAAACTGCTAGAGGATGGTGCTCTGGCTTTGCTCACTTTCAAAATGACAGGATTTTAAAGCATACAGAATCTAGTTCCTCTTTGATCTCTCTCCTTTATCTTGAAAATGAAGGAACTGGGAGACAGAAGAAAATGAGACAACTCAGCTTATTCAGCTAGTTTGGGCAAGTCTACCACCTTTGTATTTCAGAACTCTTTTAACACCCAGTTTGTAGTTCTCTTTATTAATCCTGGTATATACTAGTATGTTTGTCCCATTTAAGATTTTGTTATTGTGACATGAATATATCCTTGTTCCCCTCCTGTATTTTTTAAATCATGTTCTCTTGGGTAATTTCCATTTCCATTCTTTAGTTGATACTTGTTCTAATGATTTTATATTTCAAATGGATTTTTAAAATGTTGATCAGCTGTACAGTTTCTATTTCACATTTATTGTGGTTCTAATGTTGAACTTTTTTCTATTATTAAAATACTATGTGCTATTCATACATAAAGGTACACAAATCTTAAGGGTATGGCTTGGTGTGAAGTATTGTGACTACATCATCATGTAAAAGGAAATGAAATGAATGCTAGTGGATTCTGGAATTAGATGATGTTGGTTGCATGTCTGAATATACTAAAAAGCACTGAATTATAGTCTTTAAAGTTTGCAGGGCCTTGTATTTTATCTCAGCTTTAAAAAGAAAATATATCAGTATCCTAAAAGTTGCCTTGCACTTTCCCTATTTACTACCTCCTATTGTTCATCAAAGGATCTTCTTGCAATCTAACAGTATAAATTGGCTTTACTGCTTTTAAAATTATATTGCAACTACACCTTTAATATTGTGTATTAACATTAATGCAGTACATTCTACTGTGTGTACCCATTTGAAAATGAAATGCATATGTTTAGTTTTGGTATTATTATGACACAATTTTGCAAAGTTTTTGCAAAAATGCCTGTTTCTATAATTACCACCAGTATGTGCTGTTTTCAGTTGCGTCATGTATTTGCCAACACTTGTTATTGTCACTCTATCTATAATTTTAATCATTTTTAATTTTATAAATTAAAGTTTATAATTTTAATCATTTCTGTGTGTAGTTGTACTTTATACTGTTGTATTTATATTTTCTGTCATTAACAAGATTAACAGCACATTGCACTTCATGTTTATTGTTCATTCTATCTTTTGAGATGTTTGTTTAAATCACTTGCCCATTTTTTGTCATTGATTTGTCAGAGATCTTTATCTGATGTGATTTCTTTCTTAAATATGTATATAAATATTTTTTTCTCCTACTCCCAAAGATTTTCCTAATGTAAATCTTTTAATGTTCAGGATTTCTTAAGTATAATTGTGTTAATGATTAATACTCTAGTGCCAGTTGAAGTGTTTTCAAGTTCCATAAGGATATACTTTATTATTTGTTAGAGATTTTCATTTTTCCTTTCCTGTTTACATCTATAATCCATATTGCAATTTAAAAATTTTCACGTACATAAAATTTCAGCCTGACTCCATTCTTGCCACTGGTCTAAAGTTCCTTTATTTTTTGCTTAGATTATTACAGTATCCTCTTTAATTGTCCTCTTCATTTGCACTTGTCCCATTTGAATTTTATCACCATTTGCCTCCAGATTATCTTTATAAGATGCAAATGACTTGCTTTGACTTCCTGCTCCTCAGAATGAAATGGGAAATTCCTGGTTTGATTTAGAACTAAATTATTTGACTGTTTATTTCTCCACTCACCTTTAGGGATGCTCTGATTTCTCTTGACTTGGGTTTGCACATAAGTTCCCTCTCTATAGAAGATTCTCTCTTCTTTTGCCAACTTCTGCTTATTTTTGGCATTTCATTTCAGTGTCAGTTCATCTATTCATTTATCCAGCAAATACTGTCTGTGTGTTGATCATGCATAGAACACAGTGCTTTGCCCCTTTCCTGTCCTCATGGAATTTAAATCCTAGGGAAAGTAAATAATAAATTAATTATGTTAGAAGGTGATTAGTGGAATGGGAAAAAAGTAGAATGAATTAAGGTGATCAGGAATGCCAGATATACTTTGCTATTTCGAATAAAGTGTTTATCACCTATTTAAAAGGTGATATTTGTACACAATTGAAAATTGATACAACTATGTGGTGGATAACTTGTCCAAAGATTCTAAGGGGGGAATGAGAGACTGAAGTATATGAAGAAAAGCAAAATGTCCAGTATGACTAGAGCTGAATTAATGAAAGTATAATGGGAGATGAGGTCAAAGACTAAGGCAGGATGAGATCCCATGAAGCTGTTGCAGGATTTTAAAGCAAAAGACTCGGGTTATTTAACCTGTTTTTTTAAAAAAAAAAAAAAATCAGGTCTTTTTTGTTGACTATGCACTGTATTAAGAGCAGAAGCTGGAAATCTGTTGTTTCAGAGAGCCAGTCAAAAAATGAATATTGACTTGAAGCAAAGTGGTGACAATGGAGGTGCTAAGTGACTGAAGTATATAAATTTGTACTGTAGAGCACAAGGGTTTGAGAACACATTGGAAATGGGTTGTGAGTGTAAGATAGAGTACAAGAGTTAAGGATTATTACAAGGTTTCTCCCTTATAGAAGCTTCTTAGATTAACAGCCTCTATTACAGCACTTTCTACCTCTGCTTGATAATATAATTCAGTGCTCAGGTGTATATTATTTTGTGTGTACTTTGGTTTCTTTATTACACTGTGTGTTTGTCAGATTAAGAAATACCTTCTGTTTATTGAAATGCAGATTAATACTTGCACTAATTAGTACTTACATATAATAGGTGTTTAGTTAAATGTTTGAGTGAAGTGAGAGTTGTGGTTTCCTTCTGTATTATAATTAGAAATAAGCTAAAGATGACTATTTTTTCTAACACTTTCTCTTAAAAATTTCTAAATACAGTAAAATTGAGTTAATAGTGCAACAAATGTCCTTACAGAATAAAAAAACTACTAACATTTTGTCATATTTGCTTTTTCTGTATTTGTGTATTGGGGAGAATTATTTAAAAATCAGTTGCAGACATGCTAATTTAAACTATAAAGATTTCAAACTATAAAAAAATAAAAAATATCTGTGAGGTATTATACTATAAAAATTAGCAATAGTTGTTTAATGTTCTCTCCCCTCATATTTACAGTGGTTGTCTATCTTTTAGGGCTTAGAGAAAATCAGAATCCAGATAAAATTCAAGTATTACATTTCATTGTAGGGTCTTTTTTATCTGGATTTCCTCAGCAGAATATAAGCATTATGTGCTATTATTTTATGTAGGGAGCTCATTCCTTGAGAGCACAAGTGAGGTCAAAGGACACTAAGCTGGGAAGAGTTAGTACAAGAATGCTTCCTGCTACTGTCACTGATTGTACACCCCTGAGTAGCCATATATACTACATTAATGGAGAAAAAGGAAAACAGCATGGTCTTGTTGACTTCTAGTGAGCAGCAGTTACCCTGGACTTATGGTTATGCATTTGCAAGTGCAGGATATGGTGTGTATTTTTATCTTTAACAGGAAAGCCCTAAGTGAGGAGGTAAGAGGATGAGATATACATAGGACTGAGAAACAAGGTATTGCTAGGACTGTTCAGGATAAAAAGCCAGATGTCAGGATCTGGGACAAGCACTGAAATTAGTCAAGAGGACACATGCTGAAACTAGTAAGAGTGTCTTTGCCTTTATTTTCTTTTAGTTTTCTAGTAAAATAGCTTTCTCTTTTTTTCTTTGCCCACTTAAGAGATACTAACTTGTTGAAGAAACTGTATCAGTTATTTTTTATAGGACATCCCATATTCTGTAATTGTTTAGTTTGTTTCCTTGTGTTGTCTAGTCATTTCACTAAGTCCTGTATTTCCGGTAGTAGAAAGTTAGCAGTAGTGGTTGACTAGACTCATTTTTTTGGTAAATAGATTTCATAATGATACATTATATGTGTTCATATTGCCCCACATTAGGTAGTACACAATTTTGGGTTGTTGCACTTGTGATGCTATTTGATTACTATAGGTGATGACTAGATTTTCCATTATACAGGTATGTTTTTCTCTTTGTAATTTGTTTTGTTTTTTTTTTTTTTTGAGACTAGGTCTCGCTATTTTTGCCCATGGAACCGCAGGATCACCTTGCCTGGGGTACCACAGACTCTAGCAATCCCACCCTCAGCTTCCCAGGTAGCTGGGATTACAGGCGCACATCACCATGCCCAGCTGTTTTTTGGGACTAGGTCTTGCTGTGTTGTCTCTAGCGGGACTCAAACGCCATCCCTAGCCCCAGCTGCTTCATAGGCTGAAGCTTACAGGCATGAGCCACCGTGCCCAGCTCTCTTTGTAGTTATTAAGTAGTACTTTAGCACCTTATAGTGAATGGAGTTTTAACTGACATCACTAGTATCACTAATCACATATTAGTGATACTTGCTTGGGTCAGTTATTTCATCAGTTTCAAAATGTTGGCTCGTTCCTCCCCCACCCCTTAGCATTGTATTTGTATTTTTTAATGACTTCATATTTATATTATGTGTTATATATTTGTGTATTTATTTTTATATTATTTGTATTGTATTATTAATTGGTATGTTTTTATAAAGCTTATTTTTCCTCAGCAACTAAATATGAACCTTTGTTCCTCCTAAAAGTCAGGGTAAAGCTCATAATAATTTCTAGTTTCATACTAGCTTTTAGAATAGTTTGTCTGATAATCTCCTTCAAAGGTGGCTAATAAATTTTTCCTGTTCTTTTTAAAAAAACTATCACTATGGATTGAGAAATTTTTATTTCTATTTATAATTCATGTCAGTTATCCTTTGGATACTCAGATTACTCCAAATTTAGGGGATTTATGTGAGCAACCCCTCTGTAATTAATCTTCTGACACCATTAGTCTTTGAGCACATCTTTACTTTCTGGTACAGTCTTCCCAGGTTCAGTAATAAGTTTCACTGCTCCAGAACTAGATCAGCCAGTGATTTCTGTTCCTTGTGATGACTGCCTTTTGTTTTAAGGCATTATCTTTGAGAGATAAAAGAGTTTAAAGGCAGTATTCCAGTTTTAATCTTCTATCCCAGAGCTGGTAAAGTAAAATCTGAGAAACACTGTTTGTTTAAATATATTATAATGTTAATGCATTAAAATTTTTACTATGTAATGTGTTCTTATTTCTTTTCTTAAAAAATATGCATATATTACATTGGAATTATGATAACACTGTTTTTGAATTGCATGATTTTAAAAGGCACCTTCATGTACATTTAATAATTTGGAATGTTGTGGGAGCATGGAATTCTGGCTATAGTCTCCTTACATACATCATCAGTTAAGTCAGATTTGGGTGCTTAGTAATTGGTGCTAATATCTACTTGAGAACCAAGCAAACTTTAGTTCAGGGGGGTTGTCACTACTTAAACTTACATTATTACCATAGGAAAACTGAGATTAGAACTCAGAACTTAAGGCTTCAGTGAAGTTGTTTTCTACCTTACTTGAATAACTTCTGTGGTAATTGGATTAGGCAGATGAAAATATCTCAATAAAGTTAATAAGACAAGGAGAGAAGAACTAAGTTTAGTAGAAAACATAAGAGGAAAGTTCTAAAAAAATGTTGAACTATTTCACAAAAGGTGATGAAATTCCTCCATGAAATACTGATATATTCTGCCACTTTGGTATATTAGTATACTAATATACTTTTTTAGCTTCCTTCTTTTAGAGCTTTGTGTTTCAGAATGTCTTAATTATACATTAGCTATCTTTCCATAGCTACCTATATAAATTTATCACATTTTTATTAATTGCTGCTTGGTACACCTGGTAGAGGAATGATATTCCTCTTTTTTGATATGAATATTTCTCTCTTTTGATAGGCATTTGACCTATTTCTAGGTCTTAAAATTACAAACTGTTGTAGTATACCAGAGAATCAATTATTTGGGCATCTTGAAACTTTTATTCTGAGATCTTTTCTTTCTAATGGTAGCTATAAGATTGACTTAAATATGATTGCTTTTCATTTCTTCTCTTGAAAAAAGTTGTTTTTGAAATTTAGCTTTTAGCCAAAAAAATAAGAATGATTTAACTTTATTAGTTTAATACTCTTGACATTGCTCTTAAAATCACTATGGAGAGCCCTTACTTAAGCAAATAGTAACATTTTAAAAATTTACTAAGTCATTTGAAAATGGGTAGACAAGTTCATATTTAGGTTTCCATCAAATTTTAAGGTTTTCAGTTGTTAGTTTATATCATAAATTAAGAATCCACAATTTATTTTGCTTGTTTGTTTTTTCCCTTGAAATATAGAAGTATATACTCTTAAGATAAACTGATAACTTCTTTGTCAGAGTAAACTATTTTGGTTTGCTTTCAGGGAGAAATAAAAGGAAAAAACTGTAACCTCACTCCTTTTTAAAGCAGTATTCACTTAACTCCTGTTTTCTTTATAAGAACATCAGAAGTTATGTAAACACTACCTTTGAAAAATTCTAACTTTGGATTGAAGTAGAGTATTTATTATTTACTAAACTGTTTTCCTCCAATGCCCGTATTTTGCCATTCCTTACTCCATCTTGCATGATCCAATTCAGAACTTCCATCTGAGATCTTCACCTACCTTTTAACTGAAAACAGATCTTTTCTAAATGGCCATACTACTTAGTACCTTTCTTTCTTAGGAAGCCAATATTTTACTGTTATTTGGACCCTTTTATCGTGTTCTCTTCTGAAAAAAATTTGCATATACCAAAAACTATAATAGTGAGATTAGAAGCCATTTTATATCCCTGGGGCTGACCTAAACTTATCAATACGGACTTTGGAAGTCATCTGAAAAAATTTTGTAACATAGCATCATGAATTGTTACAACTTTGAATTACTATCTTCAAAATAATTGACAGTCCTGCATATTGCTGATTGGACTCCTTTTACTATTTTCTATATCAGTGTTCTCAAGGTATTTGCCCTTCTTGATCCTTTTCTTTATCCAGCAGAGGATCTGTCTCATAGAGATAGCAATCTGAACTCTCTCCCCATCATTGGATTTATAGTTACCTCATTTAATTCCCTTTTTTGTGTTATAATAAAATATAAAATATACAACATTCGAAATACTGCACAATCTCTATGTAAATCCCCGTGAGAACTTTATCATTCTGTAACTGGCTTTCCATGTCTGTATTTAGATCTGTTGTACTACATGTATGCTGTGATAATTTATGTAAGCTTTAGATCAGTCTTGAACACATACTAAGTGCTTAATGAAGGGTAGATTTTTAAATAATTTTATTTATGTTAAAATGTTGCCTACTCATTGATAGTAGTAATTTATCAGTGTCACAAAGGTTAGAGAACATAAATGCCTCTTCATGTCATTTTATGTCTTTACTTCCCAGTTTTTGTTTGTTTGTTTGTTTGTTTGTTTGTTTTTCACATTTGCCCTAATTCACTCTCTACTTTAGGAGAGTTTGTTTTGGCAGTTGTTTGCCTGTTTTTGGCGGTTGTTTGCTTCTTTGGATGATCTCCTTATTATGAAAATGCTATTTAAAAAAATTAATATATATAAACAGTAAGAAAATTCAAAATAAAGATTTTTATTTTGTGTGCAGAAACTAGAGAACATTAGAAATGTCATTTTACCTACTGTCTAGCTTAAGAAACTGTTACCATTGTGTTATGCTTGTTGCTCATCATTTCCATATACTTTCTGTTATTAGTTTTCTTCATGTTTCTTGTACTTGGGATTTGTTGGATTTCTTGAATGATTTAGTTTATCATTTTTACCAAATTTGGAAATTGTTTTGTCTTTTATTTCTAAATTTTTTTCCTGCTTTTCTTCAGCGATGTTGATTAGATATGTATTATGTAGATATTGCATTGATTGAATTTGTCCTTATTAGATGTATATTATGTAGATATTGCATTGATTGAATTTGTCCTTTAATTCACTAATATAGCTATCCTTTTTCTTTTAGTCTTTCTTTGTGTGTTATGCTTTAGGCAGTTTCTTTTGATATGTCTTCAAGTTCCTTATTTTTTTTCTTCTCAAGTGCCTAGTCTTCCCTTAATCTTATTTACTTTTTTCTTTTCAGATGCTTTGATTTCTATCTCTTAGAAGTTTGGCTTAATTCCTTTTTAATTTTCTATATCTCATTAACATCTCAAGGTTTCTTCTGTTTTCCTGAACATATGGAGTAGGATTTATTAACTTTTTAAAATGTACTTGTATGCTAATTCTATCATTTTATTTATGGGTTTGTTTTTATTGATTGATTTTTTTTCCTCTTTGGGTTGTATTTTCTTGTTTCTTTCTATGTCTGGTTATTTTTTAATTGAATCTGGCAAACATGAAGTTTACCTTTTAAAAAGACCTAGATATTTTTGTTTTCCTTTAACTGTTCTTCATCTTTTGGGGGTAATGTATTAAATTCCTTAGAAAAACTTTGTTCCTTTTGAAGCTTGCTTTTAAATTTGTTTTTTTTCAGTAGGACCAAATATCCTTAATATTGGGTTGATTAAAAAAAATATTGGGTTGACTAGTCCCAATGCAGTGGAAATGCCCTTCTAACTATTTTATCCGTGGTTCTGAATAACATGAGTTTTCTATTATTCTTCGCTCTGCATTATCTTTGGGGATTCTTTCACCTCCTCATTTCTAGGTTCTTTCCCCAGCCTTTCGTATGTCCCAAGACTCATCATGTATATATATATATATATACTGATATATATATACAGTGTGTGTGTATATATATATATATATATATATATATATATATATATATATATATACACTGATCCGAATTTATCTGAAGACTTGAATGGAACTACAGATCTGTGCTGTGAGCTCTCCCTGTTCACATCTCCTTTCTCTGGTACTCTTTGCTTGCAATTTTAGAGGTCTTGACTGACCTGTGTATCCTTAGCTTGCTGAACTTTGTTTCATTTCTTCCTATCTCTGCTACATTGTGAAAACTTTCCAGGTAGCTATTTGCAACATTTATGAGAGTCACCTCACTGTTATGCATAGCATTTGTCTAGATCTGAAAGTCATTTCTTATTTGCAGTTTTTTAGTTGTTTTAAGTCAGAGGCTTGGTTTATTCTCCCTACTACTTTAGTTAAAGGCAGTTGGCTGTGTAAAGAAAGTTACTGGTATTCTAAAATACTGTTAATTATCTTAATGCCTTGAATATTTAGATATTAGGTGAGTTGTAGCTATCTTAAAAGGCTTATATATAAGACCTTCTAAAGTTGCTAGTTGTACAGGGTGATTCTAAATTATTTGGCAAAGCAAATGACTATTGAGAACAGTTGACTTGAAATGTTATTGATCATTGCCAGCTTGAATGTCTGTAAGAAGATGCAAAACAGTAAATTTAACACAGATTAAATAATCACTCCTATGACCATAAATACTGCTGAAACTAGATTTTTTTTATTTTTATTTATTTTTTTTTTGAGACTAGGTCTCACTATTTTTGCCCGTGGAACCACAGGCTCTCGTTGCCCGGGGTACCCAGCCTCAGCTTCCCAGGTAGCTGGGATTACAGGCGCCCGCCACCACGCCCAGCTATTTTTTTGGAACTAGGTCTCACTACGGGCTCCAGGCAGGACTCAAATCGCGATCCTTAGCCCCAGCCGCTTCGTAGGCTGAAGCTTACAGGCACAAGCCACCATGCCCGGCTGAAACTTAGATATTAATGAAAACTTTTTTAACTACTGAAAGTATAGTAAATTATAAAGATTATAATAAATGCCATCAGAACAAATGGAAAATTTTTCTGTTGTATTAATAGGACTTTATGATTTGAAGTGTTAGGTGATATTTTAATATATGGATTCAAAGACTGTATCTCAAGAACTCACATGGATGTTAATTGATGACTGAGAGGGAAATTATTATAAAAAATTATTTGAAAATTTTATTTAAAAAAGTGACTATAATTATGACAGTTCTAACATTTTAGGTAAAATATTCATTTTAACTGAAATTGTCTTCTGACATGTGAGTGAAATAATATTTTAGACATTATTTTAATAGTGTATTGTTAAGTATTTGTTGAGTCCATTTAAAATAGATATTTACTTTGTATTCTTGTTTGTATTTGAGTTAGCAAAACTATCTTCTAAATAGTTTTTACAGGAAAAATGGGGTATTTTACTGGGAAATATGGGGTACCCTAATTTTCAGGGTCATTTCAGACTTTAGATTTTATAATTAACAATGCTTTGATATTAGAAAAACTATTCAATAATTCCTCAGATAGAGCCCTTATTGTATTCAGGAGCTGGGATGAAATGGTAGTACAGTCTTACCCTATTGGAACTTTAAATTCAGTAAAGTTAAAAATGGAAATATGTGAATGTTGTCAATAGAAAAGTTCCTAGAAACCATTGAGGTTTTTTATAAGAGAAAAAAACTGAGCACCCCCCCATAAAAAATAATTGTAAAGTAGCAACATTTTAATGGGCTTTATTTCTCACCCACGATATAGTGAAATTCATCTTTCACCATTATGAAATCTGTCAAACTTGGTGATGCCTTTTCTCTGGGCTAGACTGTTTTATATATATTTTTAAAAATCACATAAAGAAATTTCAGAACACTGAGAAACTAATTATAGAATTTCACCTAATTGTTTATTTTCTCTCATAGAATGAAATGTCTAGATAATACCTACACGGTATTATTCCTAAAAAATTACAAACTTTAATTATTTGAGTATTTAATCTTAAGTGGGCTTATACATTTTTGTTGGAAGCAAATGATTGTTGACATGGGTGGGAAAATGGTGTTCTCTCAATGTCCAACCAAATATGTGATTTTTAAGGTTATCTGTCTTACATGGGGAAAAGGATGTGTTGACCTATGATGAAATTTACTTCTACCTACTCTCCAAGTTACAGCTATAATTATGTCTTACAGATACATAACTGTAGCTGGCATTAGTTAAAACTTAACAAGGTTGTCATTATTTTAAGTCTTGATGCACCCCTTTAATATTTGAAATGTTAAGAGTACCAGGGGGGTGTCAGAAGCAAATGGGAATAGATCAGTTGTGTGAATTTGAGGTCATTCATAATGTCTGTAGTCTATGTAGTAACCTTGTAGATAGAATTTGCAGGTAATAATCTTGTTTATCACAGATTTTTACAGCAGCGTGTGGCTGGAAACATGTGATAGTGAAAGTCAGTTGCATTCCTATGCCTGTCAGCTTGTGTAGCTCTGTTGCCAGTGATCTTGAGGATAGTTCATGAATTTATAAAGTTAGGTACTTCTGGGCTAAAAATGAAGTGTTCTTGAGGAGTTTGAAATGATACCTACTTATAATTACCTCTTTGAAAGGATTAGGGAATGAATTTAGTAAGGCACTAAAATTAATTCTTGCTTCATTAGTAAAATGTTTCTATTTTGATAAAAAGGGGAGGTAAGTTTTAGAGATCATATTTTAAATTGATACATTTTGTTCTTCTTTCTCCCCTCCTCAAAAATACCACATGGAATATTCCATTCATTACTGCCTGAGAAAGTCATTACTTTGCAAGCTGCAGTTGCTGAAATGGTTTAGTAGAAGAAATGTTTGCCTGCATTTTTTAAGTGATATTTCTTAGTAGTTATTTTTTGAGTATCCAGGCTATGGCATATAAGGAGAAGCAGACTTAAATTTGCATCGGGAAACCTCTTTATGGAGCATTTCATCAGATTTCCCTGTCAACATCATGTCTTGAAAAAAGAGGGACTAATGAAATACCATCTGAAGCAGCAGTGAAGTCTTGTGGAATAGATCCTTATATCTTTCACAGTGTTTTGTGGGATAATTTCAAGTTCTTCAGATACAGATTACATAAAGAAGATTGTAGGGCACGTGACACATTCTCGTTTCTTGTATTTCAGATAGTAGAAAAATTGCTACCTCTAAGAATGAATTCTGCAGAGATCTTGTCACAATTATAACTTTTCATCTATGGTTTTATCTCAACTTTAATTTTTTTTAAATTTTCATTCATATAGACAACTAATAATTTACAATTATCTGCTTTATATATAAAATATTGTAATGTTAGAGTAATGGATTGCCTGTGCATTGTAACCACTAAGGTAAGATACAGTATGCTTTCTACATTTTATTATTAGTGACAGAATGTGATAAACATTTTTGTTCATAATGTATTCTTAAAATGAAGCATAGTTATATATTTGAAAATAGATATTTGAATCCATGTGCTACTAAGTATATATCCTTCAGAAAAAGTAAAATTCTGAATGTGTTTTAGATAGCTCTAAATAGTGTATTGAATGGATATATTTCCCCCACTCTAGCCCCCCAATTCACAGGAAGCTTTCCTCCCAACAGGAGAGGTTTATGAGACTTTGATTATATTTAAATCTTTTAAATACATTCTCAAAGTTCTCCCCCTCTATTTTCTGCCCCAACATGTCATAGTGATTGAAAGTTTAACTCATTTTGAGACTATTTTCTGGATTCTTCCCAACTATTGCAAATACAATTAATTTTTTTAAAGAAGAAAATAGTTCTGACTATGCTGTCTTTGGAAAGATGCTGATTTGGATTTAAAATGATTAAACTTGTGCAGGTATTCCTTCAATTACTTGTTTTAAAGTGTTTGTTCATTCTTAAAAGTGCAGCATACTACACTTACTCTCTTAAGTTTAGTTTCTTGTATTTTTTGAGTACCAGCTTTTGGACATTATGTGTTTGTGTAAGATTCAGTATGCTTACATTATTAAATTTATGTGTTGGTATTTAAAGTATAGAATACTTTATTTCTATAAATTTAAGATGACATTTGGTTCTTTGATGAAATTTTTGAAGTTTTTAAATTTTGCTCGATAGTAAATGTTTGTAAATTCTGAAAGTAAGCTATTCCTGTAGTATATCTCCTAAGAGGAAAAGCAAGAAAATTGATTGAAATTAATTTTGCTTGTTGCTCAAAGAGTAACAATTTTTGATGGGATGTAGACTTGCCCACTAGCTGGGCCCATCCTGTTTATAAGGGGATATCTTCTGTGTACTTTCTAGCTAAACTGTCTCATTGAAATTGTCTTAAAGACTGTTTGAAGGGGACGTGAGACTGGAAAACAGGTTTTTATTTTACTCTTGAGTTATTTTTGTGGTTGTGTGTGGTTGGTTCACATGTTAATTACTTTTAATCATTTCATTTTAGTTTTTATTTCTGCTATTATAGCATGGGTGTCTGATCTATCCTCTCTGCTCTGTCCTTGATTTCAAATTTTTACATTTCACCCTTTTTTAGCAAGAGTGCTACTACTGTTTTAAAAAATGATCATCAGTATCCTAAAGTTTTTATAAAATTTTATTATATAAGTGTTAAAAATTAAAAATAGAAAAAGGTAGGTTGCAAATTAGGAATCTGAAACATTTGTAATTACTTTTGTAAGAATTAAAATAATTTTTTCTATTATTAGAAATAAAACCCTTCTAAATATACTTAGCTCATGACTACAGCAAAAAGAAAATTCTTTCCTTTGAACTAAAACATTATAGTGTTTTTTCCCTCAAGTCTTTTCTCTTCTAATCTTTAAGGACTGCTTTAAGGTTTTATATGTTTTAAAAGTCTGACAGTAGAGTTGATGTAATTATATCATGTTAATGTTAAAACACCTTTCCAAGTGAAATCTTTTTCATCATCCGCCTCTCTTCTCTCCCACTTGTGTAGGCACAGTGATCTAGGTAGGCATGTTGCATCACTGCTACCATGGATACCCTTAAGAACAGGCATGTGGGCTGAGCTAAAGCAGTGATGATTAGTCTTACTGTTCACCCCCCCCCCCCATAACTATATGTTCTTCACAGTGAGGACTTTTATTTTAAAACGTTTGGAAATGACTACGTTGTGAGATGTGATGACTAAATCTTCACTGCTACTGAACTGCCAGATCTTGCCTCCATTTACAGTAGTATTAATACCATTTACTAATTTAAGACAGTCATAAATAGCTCCACATTCTTTTTCTGAGTAATGTTTTAAACACAAATATAAAACTTTGTTTTACTTAATGGAAGTGAAAATGTATCTCTGTGAATTTTAAAAAATACTGTTTTAAATTTTGATATTTTATAGGGGAGATCAGATGCTGACAGTATTTTTGATTATATGTGGTGTTTGTACAGATTTTTATGCATTTTAACCATCTTTCTCCAGTATTTTGTGCTTTTTCATGTCTTTCCAAGAAATACTTATTTTTGTATTTGTAAATCTTAGTGTTCTTAATTTTAAAAATGTCAGTTGGGTCATTAGGAGTACAGATAGAGAAGTGTGGTTTTGTCAACAATATCAGTGTCTAACAAGTGATTTCGGGTTTTTGTTTTATGAGGCTTATTTTCTTTCATTAACAGTAAAGTAACCTGTGTAAACTGCAGCTTAAGAACATTGATATTCTTTAGCATAGAGGTTTCACAGCTCTCCACTAATTTCTGAGGGAGTTTGTATAACTTTAATATTAATATTTTCTTGTAGTAGGATCTTGTCATTTCCATTTATCCTTACACTGCATGTTGACCAAATAGAAAAGGGATGCTCTCTGTTTCTATCTCTATTCATTATTAGTTTAGAGTAATGTAGCAGAAGTTTAGTGGCAAGAGAAAGACTTTTAGAAAACAGAAAAGAAATTTTTTTTCCTGTGTATTCTTCATTAAGCTTAGAAAAGAGAAACTTTTGTTTCAGGAGATTCTCCTGATACTTGGTACACTTACTGTTTTTATTATTTAACTTCATTGCAGAGATGTAGTGTTCATGTCAAGTGCTTTTTGGCAGTATTTGAAGCATATACAGTCTTGGTGGGGGGAAGTGTCTCTTCCAAGTAGGGAATTGCCATTAGATGTTTTAGAAGTTGTGGACCAGGCATTCATTATTTTTGATAACTCTTTTTTCCTTTCATTTTTGTGAGATGTTTCCTATCTTGAGATTTTTATGAACAATAATTTCCATGTAGGCAAGTCCTTATCCTCCAAACCCTCTCAGTCTTTAGGTTCCAGTTTATAGACTATTTACTCAGGGAGCCTTCCTTGATAAAAGTTATATAATGTTTCTTTGTGTGACTTTAGTAATGTATCCCTTACTTTACAATAAGCTTTAGAGAAGGGAAATTGTTTTGTACTCAGAGGTATCATCCATGGCTGAACAACTTTCTGAGTAGCTACATATTTAACATCCTTCTAGTGGAGCTACATGCAGGGAATACATGTAGTGGGTTGTCATTAAGTAGATGTTGATTAAATGAAGCTTGGGCACAGATCTTCAATAGTGATGGAGTTTTAAAAAAAGAATATATTTCCTTCCTGTTTTAAGTATAGTTATACTTGACATCTTGAAAAATTGTCCTGTTACCTATATACTTGTTGTTTTCCACTTCTGTTGTTATGATGGGAAACACTGAGTTGATTCCTACTTGCTTAAATACTTGGTTACTGACTGGTTTTATATATAAAATGTGTATTTGTTTCCGGCTTTACTTAAATTTGGGAGAAACAGAGCCTTCCATCTCCAGGCTGCAAAATGTTAACTGACAGTCTCAGCACTATTAAGTAATACTGTTTGCAGCGATGGAAACGTGTGTATCTGGGCAGTTCTCTCTACAAGTTCTTGAATTGTGTCTAGACTGATTTTAATTAATTTAAATAGACTTAGATTATCTGTAACAGTCATTCTGATCCACTGGCCAACTCTTCACACATTTACTCCTAAGTTTTCTAAAAAACTTTGAGTGAATAATAAGCTCACATATTACTCAAAATAAACTCAGGAGTCATGAAAAAGTTTTTATAGCTCTGTCTACTCTTTTCCTTTTCACCCCCATAGGAACCTTTTTTGTTTGTTTCCATATGTCTTTTCAGTATTTATGCATATATAAGACTTAAGAATTTGTACTTTTTTATATGACAGGTGGTGGTTTATATTTACATATTCTTGTCCTTTGCTGATTTTACTTAAAATACCCTCTCCACTTCAGTAGAACTTTTCCTCATTCATTTTAAACAAAAATACAGCATTTTGTTGTATGAATATACTGTAGTTTAACTGACAAAACACTGACTTTAAAATAAACTGTAACAAGTAATTCTAATTGGAGAAAATTGGATTCACACCTATACTATAATAGTTCCTAAATATTTAGTTATTTTAAGTGTATTTTCATGGACACTGTAATTCTTATTATAAAAAGTGTTTCAGTCAACAACTTTGTATGTCATTTTATATTTGTGCAGATACAGCTAAATGATATGGTATGATCTGTTGCTTGTTTAAAAAGTAATTGCATTGCCAGGCATGGTGACGCGTGCCTATAATCGGCAGCCTAGGGAGCTGCAGCCAGGGCCAGGGATAGCAGTTTTAGTCCCACCGGGGGCATGTAGGGAGACCTATTTCCAAAAAAAAATTGCTGGGCGTGATGGCTCGTGCCTGTAATCCCAGCTACTTGGGAAGCTGAGGCTGGGGATTGCTTGAGTCTGTGGTACCCCAGGCAACTTGAGCCTGCGGTTCCACAGACAAAAATAGCAAGACCTGGTCTCTAAAAAAAAGTAATTGCATCTGTAATTTTGGTAGCTGTTGCCGTATTCTCCTTCACTGGTGTTGTATCATTTTTGCACTCCCTCCCTCCAGTAGTGTTATAAGAGGGACTCTTTGCCTGCAGCTATGTCATAAGTTGAATGCAAAAAACAAATACAATGTTTATCATTTGTTGAGTAAGAAACGGGATGTAATGTAGGTTATATTGTACTTCTCTCACTTAAGCAAGGTTTCCTATGTTTTGCTTTTTTCCCCCCTGTTGGGTTTTTATTTTTAATCAATTTTTAGGATTTCTTTATATATAATACTGGGGGATTAATAGCCTTTATCTGTGATAACAGTTGTAGATTTTCTCCCATAGTTTGTCTTGGTGTTATTATTCTCTTCCTTTCCTCTCCCATCTCCTCTCTTGCTTGTGAATCTTAAGTATAATTAAGCTTTTTCAGATTCCATAAAGATTTACTCACATTTTCTTTCAGTAATTACTATAGGATTTCATTTTAAAATCTTTGGACCATTTGAAGATTATTCTGATGTATAGTGTTAGTTATGGAACCAGTGTAATGTTTTTTCATATCTGTTCCAGTGTCAGTTATACATACATACATACATACATATATTTATATATATATATAGTTTTTGTAGAGACTAGGTCTCACTATGTTGCCCAGGGTATCTCGAACCTGTGGACTCAAGTGATCCCTAGCCTCAGCCTCTCAGGTAGCTGGGATTACAGGAACACACCACCATACCCAGCTCCAGTGTCATTAAAGCACTACTTCCATTAAATTGAAATATCATTTTTTACAGACACAATCATGCATATACATAAATGTATACACACAGACATGCTTGGGTTTGTTTCTGGACATTCAGTTCTGTTTTATTGGTCAGCCTGATCCAGTCTGACAGTTCTGTATACAGTAAAGTGCCTCAAGCATCTAATGCAGTGTTCCTTTCTCATTGCTTGTGTTTGAGCTTTTTCTTTTTCTTTTTTTTTTTTTAAACAATCTCTTTTTTCTATATAAACTTTTGAATCAGTTTATTCGGTCTAAGAAAAAGTGTTTCAGTATTGGGAACACCTCTAAGTATGTAAGGAACACCTCTACACCTTTAAGCAGTATACCTTAAAGAATATTTCCTGCATAGTAGGGAGAGGAAGTTTTTTTGGCAAGTTTATCTCTTTATGTATCTTTAAACTACTAAGATAAGCTACCAACTAGAAGCTAAGCAAGAGTTTTCTTGATTCCTTAACCTTAGAAGCAAGATTTTAAATTTACTCTTATAGTTCTTACCAGCTGATTTCTGTTTAATCAAGGTCATACTTTATCTGTGTCATAAATTCTGCCTCGCCCTTTGCTTGCTCCATGACCTTAGCAGTTAACTAAGAGTTACTTGCTTTTTGACTAAATGAAATAGGCTCTTTATGGTGCCAGCTCTGGGTGAATAACTAGAACTGTGTTAAGAATTCTAAATGATTGAAGGGAAGAGTGCTGTCATCAGTTAGTAGTTTTTGCCATGGCTGAGGAATTGGGCATAGAGGGGGTAGAGGTAGAGATTTGACAGAACAATGGGATACGGATCGTTTGTATTTTGTGTATTTTTTTTCTCAACTGTTTCACCTTTTTGTAAATTTTTTTTATATTCAATCACTGTTCACCTGGAGTTCACCTTTTTTAGGTTCTACTGAATTTAAATAATTTTAACTATTAAGTATTCTTCTAATTCTATTTCTCATTTTACAGTTGACCCTTACAAATGAATAACTTTGCTTACATTATTCTGATTTTGTCACTTTCATTTTTCAAATTCCTTATCATCTGCATTCTGCAGTAGTTACTCAGCTGAAGTTTTACCAGTTAGACTGGGCGGAGAGAAAAAATTAGTTAAGAGCTAAGATTCTGGAGACTTGAGTCCCAATACTTAATTTCAGGATACCTCACTTCTGTGTTTTAGTTTCTTCATCTCTAAAATGGGGAATACAAATGGTACTTACTTTACAATATTTTTAAAAGATTGAGTCAATATGCCTGTGAAGTATGTGGGATGATGATTACCACTACAGTAAAACTTGATGAGTGTAACCAGGTACTTTAAATAATTTTTATTAAATAGTAATAAAATGCATAGTTTTCTGACTGGATAAAGCAGTCTTTTTGAATCATTCACGCTATATCTTTAACTTTGATATCTCCTCTTTTATGATTTCTGTTCTTGCTTCGTTGTGTGCTGGTTCTTTTTTTTTTTTTTTTAGCAGTGGTAGATAGTTTAGATACACCTCTATCATTATGGCAAACTGGGACTACAAATAAAAGGAAAGGGATGAGATTTTTTTTTTCTCATTTATTTTTTTAAGGGATAAGATCAAGCTTCTACTACCCATTCTGGTTTTTTGCTTTTTCTACCTTTCTTACTGTGCTTATTTTTTTATTATTATGTTAATACCTGGTGTTTCTTAGACTGCTCCCTCTAGTTGCCCAAAAATCTTATGACTGTGATACTTCTTGTTTAGTAACAGATAAAGAAACTTACTCTCCTTTTTGTGGTAATTAATATTTATTTGTGACTCAAATGAGTATTCACAGCTGTTTAACTTGATAACTAATAAAATGGTAGGGAATAAATCACCAGAGAAATGTTAATTCCTTTGGCTTCAGTTTGTGATTTTGAATATAAAATTTGTCTCCTTTGAGCAAAACAGCTTTTATTTAGATATTTATATGTCAAACACTTTCATTTCTACTAGCTGCTTTAAAATTGTAGGTTAGCCAGCAGTTTTGAACGTGGTGTAAGACTTTTTAAAAGAAAAGAGATTTCAGATTTACATTTTTGTAAGTTATTTAATAATGAATAGAAATGCTGCCCTCTACTGTTAGCTAATTGTTTTGCTGTCATATAAGATACTTTTAAAAAAGTATATAAACTACTAGAGTGAAGTATAGCTGTAGAAAACATTCTGATAACTTAATTGTTAAATTATATTTGTCTAATACTGATTCATGTTAAATATCATTGTCATAAATTCGACTAGTTTTGTTTTAGCATCTCATCTTACATGGTGGGCTTTAAAGTAGTTGTTTAGATTGATTCCTTATCGTTATGTAATTCAAAATTTGTATCTAGTACAGAAGTAAATATCCAAGTTTAAATGGGTATTTATAGATAAAATACTATAAGTAGCTTAAGTAAAGTTAGTGTGGAATAAAGGAAAGTACGCTTTCATCATTAGCTCTCTTCTCTCAGTTTAATGGACTACTAATCTGTTTAATTAGCCATTAGCATATATCCTGCTGTTTCATTATTATAATAAAAACTTCTTTGGCAAAATGGACAAATATAAGTATGTAGCCTATGGCCTTTTTATAATGAAGATTTAAAATATTTCCAGTACTACAGCAGATTCCCATTTTGCCCTTTCTAGAACAGTATGCTCTCCTCAGAGATAATCACTTTTGTGATTATAGTTTTGTAGATTAGCTTTGAGCTTACTGTCAGTATGACCAGAGTGTATGTATGCTCATGTTGGTCATTACTTCTTGTGTTCACTCTGTGTGTCAGTGGTAATATTCCATTATATGAACATAAATTGCAATTTGTTTATTTTGTTATCTGAGTGAAACAGGGTAAAATGAAGACTTTCTGTCTTTACTTAACTGTATACAGCTATCTTCTTGCTTCTTTCTACAAAGCAGGCTACAAGCAGTTCCTTTACAATTACCTTTAACCTTAACTGGATACACTTTTCCACCTGCTTCTCTCTACAAAGCAGGCTACACACTCTTCATTAGCATTTTCACTGATCACCTTTACCATTGATATGCAAAAGCCAGCCAACTGCTCTCTGCTTTCAGCTCCAAAAACTGCAGAAAAAAAAAAAACTTTAAAACACAGTTTAAACTTTCCATTCGTGGGTCCTTACCACCATCCCCAGCCTTCTCAGCCAAAATACCAAGCCAATGCAAGACAATTAGTGCAGTGCAGACTAATTTATTTCTAACAACGTGATTTCTAATTATCCTATTAACTACAAAAGAAACATGTAAGACTCAGAATACTTTAACATTGTCCAAAC
>PVHY01010215.1:0-52934 GCA_004024945.1 Uropsilus gracilis | reverse complement strand
ATATTAGCAGAAACAAGCCACAAAGAAAAAGGCAGAAACCAAATGGTCTCACTAATGTAAGGGATATAGGGAAAAAAAATAAATAAAAAATAAAAGCCTTGAGGAAAATCAAAACAAGCTAAGCAACAAAATGAAATGCACAACTATGAACAGGAGGGAAAAGGGGGAAGGGAGGGGAGGGAGGGGGGGCAAACCCTTGAGATTACAAAGTTGTGAAATTTGTATCTAAATAAATAAATAAATAAATAAATAAATAAATAAATAAATAAATAAAAAATATGTGTGAACATATTCACACATCATTCCAAGAAAAGGACAGAAATTACCCAAGTTCTCACTGTTGAATCAGTTTAAAGAAGTTCTTAAAAAATTAAGTTGATATCAAAGAAATATCAACATAGGCTTGTGAGTCACATAATGGCTAAAACACAAAATAACATATTTTTGCTCATGGGTTTAGTTGCTGATAAGAATATCCTCTCAGTTTCTAATTCAAGATATCAATTTAAGCATACTCATCTAATTCCCCTTTTCCTCCAAGATCACTGAAATCAAAATAAAGTAGAGGGAATGTTATAAGTCCCCAAATAAGACAAGACTGTTCATCACAGTATTGGGAGAAAACAGACACACGGAACCTTGGTGACTGCAAAGCAGAATGAAGGATTCCACAGACTAAATGTTAGTGAAAAGGTTACAGAGTAGAGTGGAAAGTTTTGCCCTGTAGGACCATGTAGACATCAAACTGTTCAGAATATGAAGGAAAGCAGGGAGTATGGAGAGGAGCTGACACAGGTAAATTCCAGAGAACATTGCAAGAGAGTGCTGTCAACTCCCTTCTAAAGATAGCAATTAGCCAAGGTTTCTCCTCACTCCACCAGAGTCAAAATTCAAAAAAGTTTATCACCACAAAATGCTGGCTACAGAGTCCTCAAAATGCAACCAGTGATGACTCAGATATCATATCTATAATGTATACACTGGATTTCTGAAACTAATCTCTACCATCCCATCTACAATTAAAATGATCTCATTTACAATTCTGTATTTGCTTTCTTGAAATTTTAATAATTTAGATTATGTTAAATTAATATTAATTTATTAATGTCTTGTTAAAATTAATTTTACCTATTCCTTGTCGCTTCTTAAATATGACCATAAAAATATCTAAAATCACATTTGTGGCTCACATTATGTGACAGTCTCTACCTGAAGAAAGGGGGAACTGAATAATGAGTAAAGAGAACAGTAAAAGGAGGTTCCACAGGACAGATAGTAAGTCTAAGAACTTGGGAAACATGAAGGTATGATAAGATTTGGTGAAGAACAAAAAAAAAGTGGGACCAGGATCAGTTGAAAATAAAACCACTCCGCCCCAGTTGAATGGTACCTAAATCAGAGAATTAGACCCACAGAGAAGGAAAGATAGGTCTAGAAAAATGGCATTGGAAAAACAGTGTTTCCATTGCCACAGAATTATGAGTTCTGCATTTTCAAGAAATAAAATCAAGTCATAGTCTTTTGACTGTGCAAGAGCAACTAGTAGAAGAAATCAGAAGAGAGATAGAGAGTAGATAGGGAGAAAGCCAAGGTCATATCCATGATAACAGAAGCCAACACAAAATGAGTAAGTTGCTCGATCAAGAAATAGAAATATAAGCAGAGTATTAAAACAGGAATTATAACTCAAAACAAAAGGTCTCTGGTAAATGAATGGGAAATGAATTGAGGGGCAGGGGGCTTGGAAAATACTGTGTCATGTTGACATTAAAATATTTTTAATTAATTAACATTAAAAAACATAAATTTCACAGTCCATACAATTTTTCTACATTATACACACACATTAAGTACTTGTAATATCCATCTGGAGGCAGCTGTAGTGGATAATATGATGTCCTAATGTGATAAAGTTCAACAATGCAGTCATTGTGTAATGCAGTCATTACACTAACAACCCTTTAACATTCTTTGAAAAAATTAGTTGATCATTCTTCAAGGTTTCCATGTGAGTGGTAAAATAGCAGCAATCATAGAAAGCAACTAGAAGAAAATTGAGGAAAGTATCTTCACAAGCTTGAGGAAGGAGAAAAAATTTAAATATAATAATAATAATTGTATTATTAATAATAAGCACTAAACATAAAAGAAATCTCTTGGGTCATATTCAACTAAATGTATGTATCTAAAGAACTAAAGAATTTCTGTTCACAAAAGATGGCATTTGTCTATAAGAATAATTTACTCCAGTTAAGAGTTTAGAAGAAAAAGAAGAAAGATCACTTAAAAAGTGGAATGACAATCCAAAGGTTTTTGAGAAGATATTTTTCAAAAGCATGTAACTAAAAAAGTTCATGTCCATAAAACAAAACAAAATAACAAGATTAAAAATAGACAAATCATGAATAGACACTTTTCAAAAGAAGATATCCAAGTGGAAAATTAAGAAATGAAAACATCCTCAACTTTATTGGTAATCAGGGAACTGCTAATTAAAATCATGAGGTTATATCACTCTCCACTCACCAGAAAGGCTCATTTAAAAGAATAAAAATACCAAATTGGTGAACATGTAGAACAACAAGAATTTTTCACACGGTGAGGAGGTTCATTGCAAAAACCATTTTGAAAGTTCTTTGGCTTCATCTGTTAAAGCTGAGGATAGGTCACCCTTCAGACTTGGCAAGTCCATTTCTATGAATGTATACTTATAATAGAGACTCAAATGCTCGTGCATCCGAAGCCTGTACAAAAGGACATTCAGTGTAGTGTTCTTCACAAGAGACAAGCGCTAAAAACAATTTAAATAGCAATTGATAGAACAATAAACCAATTACAGTTTACAATAAAAATAAACTAGAGTAATAGGCAACAATGGTGGGTGACTTTCACAAAATAAAATTAGGCAAAAGATTAGGCTTCAAAGATTATATTGTGTGTACTTGTCTGATTCCATTCATTTTTAAAACTGCAGTGAAAAGTCAAATTGAATCGTGCTAATGGTTGTCCACTAGAAAGTGGGAAGAGCTATGTTGGGTGGTAACTTGAGTGAGTTCACATCATGTTGATTGGGATATTGTGCAACATTGTGGATAGCTATCAGTCAGTGTATTAGAGGCTACTTAAAATGTTAATAAAACACCTTAATAGAAAAGAGTGATAGACACATATTTCTAGACTAGTGATTTTAATCATAAATTTTATCAAATTAAGGTTATTCAATTCTAACCTAACCTAACCTAGTCGTTGGTGAGTATCTTTGAATTAATTTGTTCAACCTAAATGGCCCCCTGCATGTGCACACACGCACGCACATGTACACACACACCACAATACATGGTATGTGTGAGTTTCTGAAAACACATTACATTAAAAAATTATTTCATAATTCTGAAATTTCTAAATTTAAGGTCTACCCTCACTCCCTCCACACACACACAATAAAATAAGCATCATTTGTGCTCTAGTGCCTTCTTTCTAGATTTCTGGACTCGAGATGCCATCTCCTTTTTTAAGACTGGGAAGCATCAAACACTCTTTCCTTTAAGTAATCTGAGTGTAAATCTCCCACACAAACCTATGTGGCAGGTGTGGATACATCACAGGAGGAGCTATTCCCCCTGCCCTTTGTCCCACCATCACCTACATTTGGGATGAGACAGTTCCTCCCTCTACTACCTGATGAAGAGCCTGGAGGCACACCTCTGCCCAGGTTTTCACACCATCTATTCTCCTACCATCATTTTCAATACACAATGCAAAACTTTAAACTCTATCTCTCATTAATTTCAGGTAATAATTTTGATTTTCTGGGAGCTGTAAGTCCACAGCCTTGGCTGTAACATCTAGCTTTCTCTCTCTTGGAAACCTAACTAGCAGATTATGGGATATCTTATTTTGAGATATCAAAAAAAGTATTCATCAATTTTACAAATTGATGTAAAATAGACACTATTTTACATCAATTTTAGGATTTTATTTTTGGCTAAAATAGTTTATAGCTGCTGTTGAAAGGACATCACTGAAATAAAGACCATGGGAATTGTTATGAAGGGCTTCCGAATGATTTTCTTCTTCTGAGGGAAGAAAGTATAACTACCTAGTCCTAATAAATCAATGAGAGAGCAGAGATTTTCATTGGCATCTCTCCATGACAAGACTATTTCTCTTCCTTTAACAGCTTGTCAGGGATGAAACAGGTGCTCTGAGAAAACCAAGAACCTAACTGGGGAATATCTTCATGGCAGACTTGAAAGGCAATGTTTACAAGAAAGATTCCTTTGGTATCCATAATCTCAATCTATAGAACTAAAATCATTTTGATATTTATGTGCCAGAGTTTAAAGAGATTTTCAAGGGTTAAAATTTCTTCCATAATAAATCTAGACCAATTCTATAGATACACTGCAAACAAGTTTCAATTTGGAATTTCAGTTCTGCTATCAGCAGCAAAGATGAACATGGGGGTTCCTATCAACCCATCAGTGAGAACAATTACGAAAGCTGGAAAGAGCAATAATCACATGAAGATACCAGAGAATTGGTGGTGATGATGAGAACATGAAGAAAGATAGGGAGCCCTCAGAGACGACCAGGATTGGGGGTTACTTTTCCAGAATCACTCAGTGATTACAAAGCAATTACTAAGATGCCATAACTATAAGCAGATCTTGACAGACTCATGAGCTAAGAGCACAAAATAGGAGTCTAGGGTCCATCAAATAAGGGAAAAACCTTAATAAATCCTCTATAAAGCACACCCTAGAATGTAGATAAAAAATCCTGCAACAGATCGGCCTTCACAGGAAAGAACGTCAAGCTTCAACCACTAACTGGATTAAGGTGATTTGTGCCTGCTGATGCCCTTAGTCCGGATGTTGGTCAAAATAAATATAAAATTAAACTAAGATAGTATCCTTAATACCCACAAATTAGCACTGCACACTTTCTCAATGCCTAGAACAAAATAAAAGTGCAACTGGGCTAAGAAGAAACAGCATGAATCATTTCAATAAATACTTTAAACAATTTCTAAAATAAAAATAGGACTAGGGATTAGCTATGCAGTCAGGATAGCAGTTACATAATAGTGGGGAAAGAATATAAATTTTAAAACTTGTATTTGTTTACTACTTGGCCTATTTGTGTCACTTTAAAATTAATGCCTGCTAATAATGCTAAATTCCATACCTAGTGTTATGCCACTTTAATTTTTAAGCATTTCTCTATAGTTCCATAAATACAAAGAAAATATAGCATGAAATGCACAAGAACGCCTTCAGCAATGGTGATTTGGGTGATTTCTTTTCACTCCTTCAATTCTCCTCTGTTTAACTTGGTTTCGTGTATAAGACATATATTATTACCTTTGCAGTATTAAGAAATACCACTTCTGAAAAACACTATTAGTATCGTTATTTAATTGTGCCTTGGGTTCTCCACTAGAGTGTGTTCAGGTATGTAATTTTCCAGTTAATGCTGAAAAAATGTTAGGTTAGAGAGGTAGCATTTTAAATAGTGGCAAGTAAATATATAATCCTAAATCCTACAGACACAAGCAAAGAGCATCCCTAGGGATTTCAAATAGCACACAAACCTTAGAACAATGGACTCCACAACCAAGTCTTTAAAGCATCTGAGTTAAGAAATTCCAAATACACAACCAATTCATTCTACTGTCTTGTGATCAAAATTTCAAAAAATATATGAAATTGGAATCAAAAAATCTATGACGTATGAGAAATAATTTTTAAATAATTATGTGTTTCATACTTTTATCTTGATTCATATTATTCATTTAATTACCTTGCCTCCCAGCATGCTTCCATAACTGTTTTCACTTATTTTATGCAAATAGGCACTCAGAATGGCCCTTGAATGTATGTGCATACAAGTGAATGATTAAGTAGCATGAATAAAGGAGAAATATTATAGAAAATGTTGGCAGTTCAGAACCCTATATTCATATCACTTCAAAATGATTTCTAATGTATTATCTCATTCTCAGTCCAGTTACAAGCCCATGAAGTAAATTAATGATCACCCTAAGTCAGACTATACATTTAGAAATAATTTAAGTACTTTTACTTACTAAATTTATCTATGTACCTACAGGAAGTTTTACCCACTGATATATATCATAGATAGCATGTCCAAAATGTCTCTAGAATCTACATTTCCACAACTCCACAGCAACAACTCTGGCTTTGACATCTTAATTTATCCTACTTTCCAATTTCTCCCCTTTACACATACTGCCCTCAGCGTCCTTTATCTGAAAATTTAAAAAAAAGATGCAGTTACCTCCTCCTCTGCTGAAAACATCTACTGCACATTCCCATTCTTAGTAAGGAGCTTGTTGAATAGTTGCAAGAGACCACAAGAAGGATGTCCCTCTGAAGACTGGAGTTTTGTCATTAAAATGTATGCACATCATTTTTCATTCTAATCTATAATTTATACTTATTGGACTTAATTCAAATAGCATGGTTTGGAATTGTTTCCATTTCTAAAAGAAAAAATCTGCAATGGTAAGCTGATCTTGCAGCTTCACAAAACCCCTGGCACACCACCTCCTCTTGCCCTCAGAGATCCCCAGAGTAGGGCCAAGGTAAAAATCTTTATTTTCAGTGGAATCAAGCCATAACACACTCTAAATCTATCTTGGAATTCACCTTCTACCTCAAAATATTTTATCCTTTATTTTGTAAAGGTGTATTTTCTAAATCATGATTGTTACCAAAGGGTTTGTAAGACAGTGATTACTTGATCAATACTATGTCCTCTTTTATAAATTCTCGATATACACAAGCACATTAAATTTTCTGATAAGTATTGCTGGAAATAATACAGCCAAGATCAATTGGGAGTCACTTTGCAAGAACACACATTGTAGAGAGTGTGCCATCATCTGTCACACTCAGTGTTTCTATGTTCTCTTCTCATTACCTGGAAAGTCTTTCTAACTTTCTCCAACTGGTAAACTCCTACTCACATTTAGAAATCGAACTCTTCTTTGAACTCAGTCCCAGTCACTCTGACTAGAAACAAATGCTTTCTTCTATGTGTATTTGTAACATTTTATACAGACATAGATGTTAAACTCCATGTAATGATTTGGACTTACACATCAATTTCCATGGGTAGACTATGAGTTCTAATGGTAGAAATCATCCTTTATTCATTTGTGAGTTCCTAGATTTAACAAATTCCATAAGAAGAGTTCAATGAGGAAATGCAGAATATACCAACTGAAAGTAAATGATCACTCACACACACAAATCTTAAGTGACAAAAGAGGAAAAGTAACAAGATTTGGGGGAGGAGAGTGGGCACAACAACAACTTAGTCAGCAAAGACCCCTGGAACTGAATTTGTAAACAGAACCTTGCACTAGCCAAGACTTTGTTGCATGTGTCTTAGGAAAAGGACTGTGTCTCTGTCCAGGGTTCTGAGAGTTCTACTTGCAAGCCTTGGCTCTACTTCAAAAGCAAGCAGAGCCAAGCCCCACTGGAATACAAATGTTTGCATATTTCATTATTTCTGATAGAGAGGCTTCCTTGTCACCCAAGATATCAGGACAGTCATACCCAATCAGTTAAAGTTCAACTAGTTTAAATAAATCAAGTTGATTTTGCTCTGCAAAAGAAGTTACCAATTCTATAGGTGGCAGGAAATGCAAAGGGCTGGAGAGCCACATGCATCGTTCCTCAAATTGCTGCCCCTAACTACTGAGTATTCTTGTGGCCTAGCACCATGTGATGACACCTTTCTAGGCATCTACTTTTCCAGCTTTCAGTTGAGTGGCTACATAATTAAGACAGAGCAAACCTTCAGTGAATCAGCAGTGTGTGGCAAGCACTTTCTCTTGTTTAATCCTCTCAGAACCTTGTGAGTGTGTATTATTATTCTCATTTTACACATGAGGAAACAGGGCTTAGGAAGATAAAGTAATTTGCTCAAAGCCACTTCAGGACTTTGAAGAACTACTTGACTGGGAAGCTTAGTGGTTTTATAACTAGCTCCATGGCCAAGGTACAGCCAAGACTTCCTCCCCTCTTACCTACCCATGACCTCTGGCTGCTAACATCTGTCTTTACATGTGTTTCTCTAATACTGGGATATCGATGCCCCATAATGTTTATGATTTTTATTATTTTTGAATGTACTAACCTCAAAAGTTTGTGACTTTCTTTTAAATTTTCATATCGTGCAACACTAGTTTATATTTAAACTTTTTATAAAAATCCAAATCTCTTATGCTTACCTGATTCCTTAAATGTCTCTTGAAGAGGCAGAGGTGTCCAGAAACAAGGATGCAGCTTCCACTGAGTGGTTTCCTCTCTAAAAGACACTGTCACACCCTGGAAAGCTACCCCATTTGCTCCCTCCCTCTACTCCAACCAAATAGGTCCTGCGCTCTCCCAGCCCAGCCAGTCAGTACAAAAAAATATTCTAAATAGGCAGCTCTAAGTGCACCATTCAGTGAGACAATCTGGCTGTAATTAACAATGGGTCAGTGGGGGTGCAGCCCTCACTTTTCATCCTATCATGCACCATTGGGAAGTGTGTTAGCCCTGCTAACTAGTCCTTGGGGAAGGTACAGTACTGTGATAACAATGACCATATTTATGGTCTATACCTTTGTTGCCTCCATATTTTTCAGCTCATCACAGTGAGGTGTTATCATGTCCATATTATCAACCAGGAAGCACAGGCTCAGGATGCTTAAGAAAGTTACCCAAGACCAACTGTCCAGAACTGGCAGAGCCAGGGCACACCAAAGGGCCCAACTATAGGACCTGAACTCCTTGAAATAGCAGAGAAGCTGCCACTTGCAGGATCTGCCCCAGAGGCTGTGTCCCTCTCAAAGCCTCTGCACCTTCATTTCTCTTACCAAGTTGACTCAATACTGGCTTTTCTCTTTCAGCCTCTCTCCCCCAGCTCCAGATCTTCAACCTTTCTCCTTTCTTGTCATCACTGACCTGCAAATAGCCCCATGTTCTTTTGTACTCAAGGCCACAGCACCTGCCCTCCTTCACAGCTCTCCTCTTATGAGAACTCTGCAAAGCATCGCAAAGGTATGGAATATTCTAAAGCACAGTTTCTCTGTAAAGAGGGAGCCCACGTTTAATGCAGGTTGAGAATGAGAAAGGAAACTGTTCATCATCCCTATGTTAATGAGGTGGAAGGCTGTGTCACTGTGGTGTTGGGGGTCCTCAATAGGACCATGAAATGTCACTTGTGTTCTTACACTTTCCTGACCTGGCTTGGGACTCTCCACCCTCTTTATGTGGAGTTGTGCTCACCCACACACCTCTCTCTTACCATGTTCTTCCTCCCCACAACACACCCTGTGCCTCACTCCCGCCCTGCGCCACCTGCACCATCGGCTTCCAGAATCCAGTGCCTGCTGCTGAGTAGATGCTAAGACCCATTTATAGCAAATCTGATATGTTTGTAAAATATTTGTGTTGGATGAAGGCTATGCCAATGAAAGTTGAATATTCAGCGCAGTCTGGAAGAGCTTAAGAATAAACTTACACAGATAATACAAATTTGCCAAATGAAATAAGTAGGAGTAAGTCTTCAAGGCAAGAAGCTTGTGAGGCCGGCGGCAGCAGCCTGGAGAAACAGACAACTGAGTCTTGGGAGTGCAGTCTCGCTCATCATCAGAGCAAAACTACCCTTACCAGAAAGGGGGTAAGGGATGGTCAATGATTGGAATAGGGGGTGTTTGATTGTGTCCACCGCTGACCCTCTGCCTGGACAGATTGGCCAGCTGCAAAAACCAGTCAGACCCCTCCCCAAAGAAGCTGTCTACCGCAGGCAGCAAAAAACTCCAGACATGGCTAAACTGACACCTTATGTCAGACTGCATGCGCCACTGGGACTCCGTTCTTGATGGCCCCCACTCAGGAGAGGAACACCTTCGTCCTGAGTTTTAAGCTGAGGGAGAGATGGGACTGAACCGTGCACAGGTGGCCGGAGCTGTGGAACAAGCTTCACTGGGTTCCTCCTCGGCGGGGCAAGTGGGGAAACTGAGGCACACAGCAGCGGACACGGGCCCAGGGTCAGCTAGGAAGTCTCTACCACGCTACAGCGCCTGGCCGCCTGGGGCTTCTACCAGCACGAGGAGTCAGCGCCTGGGAGGGGACAGCCCGGTGGCCCGGCCAGTTACTCACCACGTCCATGATCTGCATGAGGCTCAGGGAGAAGTAGACGGTGAGCGGGAGAGAGTCATTCGCCACCGGCCTTTCCAAGGGGTTGTAGTTCTTGACCAGCTCCTTGTAGAGCTTCCTCTGGAACTCGCCTTGCAGGGACACTTCGGGAGAGGACAGCGGCGCGCTGCTAGGGGAAGGCCGGCGGGTGCGCCCCCCTGCCCGCGACCCCCGCCACCCAACCGACGCAGCCCAGACCAGCAGGACCTGCTGGCCCCGCGCAGCCCCCAGCAGCTTCCCCGCTGCCCGTCGCCAGAGCGAGTCCCCCAACCTGGCCCCCGCGCGGGGCGCACGGAGCTGCCCGGGATGCGCCCGGGATCCCGCGGCGGAGGAGTGGAGGACGGGGAGACGCGGCAGCTTTACCGTGCAGGAGCGACGCGGCCAGCGCCAGCCAGAAGCCTGTCCGCGAGCGGCGCATAGTGGGTCCCGGAGCGGCCGCCCGCCCGCTGGCGTCTCGGCTGTCAGCCCGGCCTGCGCCTGCGGCCGCGGAGCCGCCTCTCGGGCTCGGCTCGCGAGCCTTTAAGGAGCCCAGCGCGCGCCCCCGCCCCGCCGCCCCCGCGCGCCTTTGCACGTGACGCGCCCCGCCTCTGCCCCCCTCCCCAGCCAGCCCGCCGGGGCCGGGGCGGCTCGGCGGCCGCGCGGGGAACTGCAGCCCGCGGGCGCGAGTGGGAGACGCACCCCGGCGCTGGGGCGAGTCTCGGCACCCCGCCCCGGCCCAGGGCTCCCCGGAGCGGTCCTGGGGTCTCCGCGGGCCGAGAGCTGTCCAAGGTCGAGCTGGGCCGAACCCCTCTGTCTTTCGGCCCCACTTTGCGCCCCGAGAAGCCGCACCCCGAGAAGCCGAGACATTTCCAGGGTCCACTTTGAGCCCCGCCCCCCTCCCACGCCGCGGTCGGGCGACGGCGACCGAGCACTAGGCTCCCATGGCCTCGGAGCTCTCCAGCCCGGAGAAGCCCCCCTCCGTCCCCGCGACCCGGGGTTCTTCCCGCTCCCAGCGGCCGGGCATCTCTGGCCGGTTCCCAGCTGGGTTCCGTAGTGCCCAGAGAGGCGAGTCTCTGGGAGGCGAGGCGCTGCTGACTGCGTGCTGGCAGCTGCTGCTCTGAGTTCTCTGGGGCTCGTGCTCGTTGAAAGGACAGTCAGGGGACGGAAAAGTAAACTCCTAGCCCCGTGCAGCCTCCACTTGGCGGTGTGGTCTAGACTTGAGCCGGGCAGAGTTCATGGCAGGGCCGGCCCAGAGAGGACTCTTGTCACAGGGCCCAGGGACTAAGTCATGTTCTAGCTGGTGGGGAGAGGCGTGGTTCCTCAGGAGGAGCTGCTTCAAGCTTGTCAGTCCCGTGAAGAGGGTACTGACAAGGGCTTCTCCAGCCGCGGAAAAGCTCCGTGGCCTGAGCGCACACGGCGGGTGCAGGAATCTGAAAGCGGCAGTTTCCCCGCGCGCACATAGGGGGCGCTGCTGCTGGCCTCCTTCGGAGCCCGGAAGTCTGAACCGGGAGACAGAGGCATTTGGATAAGACTCGGGCTTCCTGGACGGCACCAGCAACTAAAGATTCAAACGAAACGTGCCTACTCTTAAGTTTAGTCCCAGGGACAGGAATGGGCGACTGAGACCAGTTACTTAACTGGAAAAACAGAGAAATGGGACACCCTTGCCGAGAAGTGTCTTGTAGCAAATTCACATCTGTTAGCAGATAATTAATATAGGCTAATTATAAACAAAATAATTAGCATAAACTAATAAACAGATCGTTAGTACAGGTGTTGATGACTGTAATGGGATCCTAGAGGAAGAAGAAATGAACTCTCTCCGCAGGGGACTTCGTGGAAGAAGGCAGCTGACCTGGATTAGCCTCAGAGGAGGAACTGCACCCCAGAAGGGTTCACCCGGGCAGGAACTATGGGTGAGCAGCCAGGGTTACTTTCCCTGGCTCCTGAGTTCGTGGCAGTCTGCATGCACAGAACGGGCACGTGCTGAAAGAAGGAACTACAGGGTGTTGGCTATTAGCAGAAAAGGAATCAGGAAAGGAAAATGAAAGTGAACGGCAGGACGGACACAATAGCAACTTCAACTGGAGGACTCTCATTGGCATAGCATCTTCATTAGCCACTGAACTATCCCTTTCCCATTAGCCACTCCTATCCCTTTCCCTTCTCAAATGTGAAAGTACCTAAAACCCCGCCCCCTTCTGTGCTAGAGGGATCTGCCCCTCCAGAGAAGCTAAGGAACTCATATCTTGAGCGTGGTCTTTGGGAATAGGCTCCTGAATGCACAACTGCTTTCTTAAGCCCCTTGTACACCATAATATCAGAAATCTTGAAATAAGCCATTACCAGTGAGACAAACGGTCAATAAGTATTTATGCCCTGCGCTCTGCAAGGCACCCGGAGGACCTACAACACAATCCACTCACTCAACGATTTAGAGCTGACGTGAGTGTGGGAAATAAATTCGGTCTCTGCTTTGTCAATAAGCAGTTGTGCTAGTTTGTTGAGTCTCCGCCCACCTTCCGGACACAAGTGGTTTCACTTGTAAAGTGAAGAGAGGAGAACATGCTGGTAGAAAAGCTGACTAGACTATGCAGGTTTCATTCTCACTGATGTTCCCCACACAGTGATGGAAGCATAAGAGAAAACTAATACACACTTGTGCTTAGAAAGAAAGTGGCTGCTAACAAATCACAGCTACTTGCAAGCAAATGTCACCAGCAGAGACCAGGGAAGGGTGACCTAGATATGGGTGCCAAGGATAAGAGTCTGAGCTTTCCACACACCCTGAAGTGACCTAGACCTGACCCTGTAAGAGGTGGACACAGGAATAGAGATAGCTACATAAATCCAGAGCCTGGAAAACTCTCCTTCTGTGTCAGGAAGACTGGAAATTCCCAACTGTCAACCAGGAAAAAGCATGTTTTCTGCTTTGGCTTTGGACTGGGGGAAAAATAACCATGCATTTGAAGTCCCAAGATGAACCAGACTTAAGTGTAACGTGCAGATGGTTTAGAGCACAAGAATTTCTCTAGAGAAAGACTTCCATAACTTCATGCACATGGGACTTTGAGAAAGAGGACAGCTTTTATGAAGATGAGCTCTAACTCCAACATATAAGACCCACAAGGAAACAAGATATCTGCCATATGAGGCAAGGGAAAAATGCAAGGGTAAGTTCACAGGCAAAGTAAACAGGAAAATGAGTATCTCACAAATCAAGAACATAGGATGATCTAGGGGAAATGCTAGATAATAAATGTTTTAAATGTGTTAAAATGCTGGAAGTTATCAAGCATATGGAGTAAGATGAGCTGCAGCCTCTGCGTACCCACAGTCTCACCTGGAAGTGACTTGCATCACTTCTGCCCACATTCCTTGGGCCAGAATCTAGACACGTGTGCCCAACCTCAAACAAGGAAGCTGGAAAAGCTGTCTTTCTACCTGGGCCTGGGAAGAGACCCCAAAGGCAAGCAGTATCATTACACTGTGTGTAGAGCATCACGGTAAGAACAGTTTCTTAATCTTGTTTGGTTTTCAGTAGTTTATTGCTTTCTATAGCTGAATACTATTCCATTATTAATGCATGTTACTTATCCATTTATACATTGAAAAACATCTTGATTGTGTCCAATGTTGGGTGGTTGTGAATATAACTGTAGTTAACATTCAAATGCACTAAAGTTCTGTGTGTGTGTGTGTGTGTGTGTGTGTGTAAGGTTTTAAATCATTGGGGCAATACCTAGTAATGTGATTGAGTATTATGTGATCAGACTAAGTTTAGTATATTATTCTCCTAGGGCGGACATAGGAAAGGACCAAAAATTAAATGGTTCAAAGAACATTTTGTTGTCTCATAATTCTGGAATCTAACTTATATTTCTGTTATCTTCTGGTGCATTGGTGGCAATGTTTGACTTCCTTGGTACATAGAAGCATGATTCTGATCTCTGCCTTTATCTTTGATTCATAGTCATGTCCCAAATCCATAGTGCATGTCCCAAAATTACATTTTTATAAGGAAATTAGGAGCCAATCCAACCACAATGGTCCACTATACTCCAGCATAACTAATTATACCTATCTCCAAATGAGATCAGATTCTGAGGTCTTGAACCTTAAGAACTGAACATTCAGATGGGTGAAAGGGCACAATTGAACTATAATGAGTTTTTTTTAAAGAAATGGCCAAATTATCTTCCAAAGTGGCCACACCATTTCACATTCTCATCAGAAATTAAAAGAACCCAATTCCTACTGCTTTGTATCCTTGCCAGCCAGAAATTTGTATTGTCAGTTTTTTTTCTAGTTTTGCTATTCTGATACAACTTAATAAAGTTTAAATTAACCATTTTTTTTCCTTTCAGATGTTATACTATTCACCAAATCAAAGTCACATAAATGTTTTCCCTTTAACACTTTAATAAGTTTCTCATACACTGGGGTTTTATTTGGAATTATGCTGAATCTACATATAGAACTGGAAAGAATTGGCACCTAAAAATATTGACACTTCCAATTCATGAAGATGGGTTATTTCTAATTCATTTAGATGTTTTGTGATTTCCATTTGTGTTTTTTGGTTTTCTGCATAAAGTATTGTATACATAAATACATTATACATTTTGTAATGTTTATCATGGTACTTCATTCTTTTTGGTGTAATTACTTTTGACTTTCAAATTCTACTAATAGTATACAGGAAAGCTGTTTGCTTACATATTGAGTTGATACCCTGCACTCTTGTTACACTCATCTAATTCATCCTATACATGTTGTGGTTTTGTTTTTTTGTTTGTTTGTTTGTTTGTTTTTGTATATTCTTTGATCTAAAATCATGTTATCTGGAATAAATGTTTCATTTTATTCCCATTGTTACATGTATACTATCTATTTTTTCTTGTTTCTAAGATGATGCTGATGAGGATGTTTTTAACTTTTTCAACTCTGAAAAGAAAAAGATTTTAGTTATTGTTATATATACTAGTTGTAGGAATTCATATAGCCACTTGTCAAAACTGCTCTCTATTTGGTTGGGTTTTTTTTGGAGCACTTGTACTACAAATGAGTATCTAATTGTATCAAATGTTTTTTTCTGTCTCTACTGATATAATATTTTAATCTTATTTAGTCTGTCATTTAATGTTCAAGCATTAAACATATATCATTTACAATCAGAAACAATATATTTAGTCATTATTATAATTTCCATTTAACATCACAAGGAATGTCTCTATACAGCTCAACAACCAAATGCAAAATGTCTTTTGAGCAGTCCATTCATAATACCAATAGCCCATCACCTAAAATTTAATCAAGCAGAAGATTGTTTTACTTCTATTTTAACAGTATTTCAAAACATTACTTATTTTGATTTAGTTCAATAAAAGGAAAGATAATGGGTTTATAGTTAACGAAATCCAGTGTTAAAAATGTCAATTGTCTCCAAATTTAATCGATAAACTCAATGCCATAAGTCAGATTATTTTGTGAAGGCTTACTAGCTGGTTCTAAAATTTATACAGAAGACCAAAGGAACAAGACTTTCCTAGTTTCTGTAGTGGCATAATTGGTAATTCAGAGAAACTCTTTGAAAGCAACTAGAGATATTAGTGATATTTAAGTTTAGCATAATGTTTGACATTATGCATAATGAAAAGTCAAATGATAAAGTATATACTGTATATCTCATTTTTATAAAGTTCTATAGAATGCTAAAGTAATCTATATTGAGAAAAAGTTATTACTGCTGGGGACTGGAGGTATGGGATTGTGAATGCAAAGGAAGATATGGGAACTTTTAGTTATGATGTTAGTGCTCCTTATCTTGATTGTGGTTACATGAGTGGATATATTTGCTATAATTTATCAAATAATGAAAATTTATGCATAGATGTGTGGTGCACCATAAACAAATAAGAAATATGAGATAAGGACACACCCTTATTCGTTCCAACATCACTTCAGCACCCTGAAGATGACTCCTGCAGGTTTCTTATCTGTGAATAGTTATTCCCTATCCTCCTATGACTAACCCACCTGAGAGACATTTCCTTGAAAGATAAAGGTGTTTGTCCCCATGGTGTTTTCTGCTAGATAATGAATACACCTACACTGTATGTGCTACATACTATGGGATCTTGGTTTTACTTTCTCCTTTTGTCTAATTACTACCACATTACAACCATTCCTTTCCCAGTATGTTTGAGGAAATTGGAAACTTTATTGAACTGGCTTAGTCCATGCTAAGTCCTAGTCTATGATTGAGTTCTTCTCCATCCTAGATTGTCACAGCTTCTTCCACCTATTTTTCTTCTTCCCACCCACAGCTCCTGACATATATGTGTATTTACCTCAGTAAGCTTGTGAGTTTATTTAAATAGATTTGAAGTATCAACAGGATGAGAAGACAGTGTACAATGAGACAGACTCCATTAGCAACAAGGCTTAAGAAGAGCAGAGATACAGAAAGATCAGCTCTAAATTTGGAGGATGTTTGTCACTGGTGGCATTTGCCTTTTCCAGAAGAAGAAACTAAGAGACGATGGACTCAGAGCCTTCACAGAGGCTAAAACAATAAGAATTGATAGAGGACCAAACTGGAGGAGAGAACTAGTAAAGGTCTTTTGTTCTGTCTTGGTCCTGGCATAAGTAAGTATGAATCAGAGGTAAGCAAGCCCTCTCAGGCACACAACTCAGCTTTAATCATATCAGTCCTGGAAATAACACCGAGACAAGCCAGATGCTGGCACTTCCAGGGCTTGGGTGAAGCAAATGCAAATCCTCTGTGGTAGAAGATATTATCAAAAGCTTCAAATTTCTTGTCCTAACAAGTTTACAAATATAGCAGACAGCATATAACAAGTAGTAATCAGGTGATATTTACAAATTCTCAAGGTCATTAATAAGAAGAAAAGCCTGAGAATCTGCCACAGATCAGAGGATCTAAAGAGACAAGGTGACTAAATGTAATTTGGTGTCCTGAGTAAGATACTGAAGCAGAAATCAAATAGTAGGGCAAAACTAATGGTACATGAATGAAGTGTGAAGTTTAGTTAATAGTTATATGCCAGCGTTGGTTCATTTTGTCACAAAAGTGCCATAGTAATGTAGGTTATTAATGTTAGGAAAACTGGGTGAAGAATATATGAGAAATTTCTGTACTAACTTTACAAATTTTATGTAAATTGAAAACCATTTATGTTAGGAAGCACAAATATGGGACTGGACCAGTTTGAAACAGCAGAGAAAGTGAACTGAGAAAGAAAGAATGAAAGAAAGGACGAAAAGAAAAAGAAAGAGAGAAAGAAAGGAAGGAAGGAAGGAAGGAAGGAAGGAAGGAAGGAAGGAAAAGGAAGGAAGGAAGGAAGGAAGGAAGGAAGGAAGGAAGGAAGGAAGCCAGCCAGCCATCAAGCCAGCAAGCAAGCCAGCAAGCAAGCATATGACTCTAAAATTACTGGTCATGGACTTTAAGAGGGCAATATCATGTTCAAAGGAGAATAAAAACAGAACTAGGATATTAGCAGATAGTAAGAGCTATATATTTTTAAAGAACAAAACAAAAGTCTAAAGCTGAAAAAAATTAAACCTTAAACTGAAATAGTTCAATGACTGGGAATGCCTGATTTATATCTGACACACAAAGAGCTTCATCACCATACTCCTCTCTTCACAATATGAAAACTGGAAAATGGACACACCAGAATCTGGTAGTCAGCACAGGTAGGAAGATAGAATACCTGGAATGTGCTTACATGGAGCAGAGGTGGCCAGATACCTCAAACTAATAAGATCACTTTCTTTACTACAAACTTTATGAAGCTCTGGAAACTGAGTGATGACTACTTTGAAAGCAAGAAACTACTGGGGTTCTCACTCATAGTGAAACTCCACAATTACACAGACCTCCTGAGGCACCCCAGGTTCTAAAAGTAAGAGTGTAGGAAATATACTTTATGGTCATGGCAAAAAGAAGAGTAAACCTATCCATACCCTTCTCCCCAAAAGGTTCAGCCTCCAAGAAAAAGGTCTTCACCAGAGACTAACACTGAAACATCACCCCAGCAAGGAAACCTGCTTCACTTGGTCTGCTCTAGACTTTCTATCTCACCTAAGCAAAAAAAATAATAGCTAACATGTGACAGAAATTCAAGGACAGAAATTAGGAATACTACAACCATGGAACAGAAAAAGGGACAGGGAGGGGAAAGTGATCCAGCTAACCTCCTGGAGGAGAGACGGAAAAACGTGCAGTCTACTCTCACAGTCAGAAAAACCATTTGAAGTAAATAACTGAGATGCTTCCAAAATTAATGACAGATACCACCAAGTCAAAAATTCAGAATCTCAGAGAGCAGAGCAAGATAATTAAAAACAAATAAACAAACAGCAAAAATAAGCAAAATCCCACTTGTGTATCATAATCAAACTGCAGAAAACTAAGGGAAACATTGAAACTCTTGAAGAAAGTATCTGTGGATGTTTGACAACAGAGAATACATTCAACAAGAGAGTAGACACAAATTAAGAATGAATTAGTAAAAGGGAAGAGAGAATGAAAAGTGGAAAGACAAGAAGACAGAAAAATACCCAAGAAAGAGAAATGGAGGATACAAAATGTCATATATTTGTTATCCCAAAAGAAGAAGAAAGCAAATATGGGACAAAATTAGGAAAAAGGAAAATTCAAAGAACTTTTGATATTGATGAAAGATATCAAAGCATAGATGCACTTGATCATGGATTTGATTAATTCAGAATTTAATATATTTGCAGATTTTAAAGGAATTTTCATACATCATTGAGGTATGTTGCTCTAATGTTCATTTGCACTGCTATTTTCCAATTTTGATTGATTTTTTCATAAAGTAGAGAATTATTTCCTCTTTTGTTTTCTGAAGTCTTGTGCAAGAGATTATTTCTTCATTAAATGTCTGATAAGACTAACTAGTGAAACTATCTGTACCTAGGCATTTCTTTTTTTTTCCCCTGACTTGATTTTATTTATGTATTTATTTTTAAATAATTTTTCTGGTATATAAACTTCACATCTTTGTAATCACCAGTATTTGCCCACCTCTTTCCCTCCCTGACCATTCCCACTCTCTGCCTCCTCCCCTCCCCCGAGTTGTGTACTTCAGTTTGTTTGCTAGCTTGTTTTGACTTTTTCTCATGGCTTTTTGTTGATTTTTCCTATGTCCCATATATTAGCGAAACCATTTGGCTTTTGTCTTTTCCTTTCTAACTTGTTTCTGCTAATATGATTTCTTCTAAGTACAACCATGTTATCATAAAATCTTCAAATTTGTCATTTTTAATTGATGAGAAGTATTCCATTGTATATATGTACCACATCTTTTTCATCCAGTCATCTGTTTTAGGAAATTTGGGTTGTTTCCATGTCCTTGCAATTATAAATAGTGCTTCAGTAAATATCTGGGCACAGGTGTCCCTTTGTATAAGCATTGTACAAGCATCTCCTTTGGGTAGACTCCCAGAAGAGCAATTGCTGGGTAAAATGGTAGTTCCATTTCCACTAGTTTGAGGGTCTTCCACACATAGTGGCTGGACCAGTTTACATTCCCACCAGCAGAGTGAGAGTGTTCCTTTCTCTCCACATCTATTCCAGCATTTGTCCATTTTTTGAATGTGAACTATTCTTACTGGTATAAGAATGTGGTTTTGATTTGCATTTGCCTGATTGCTAGTGATGCGGAGCATTTTTTCATTTGCCTGTTGACCATTTGTATTTCCTCTTTGGAGAAGTGTCTTCTTAATTTTTCTCCCCATTTTTTAACTGTTTTTTTTTGGCTTTGTTTTTGTTAAGTTGTGTGAGTTCTTTGTGGATCTTTGTTATCAGACCCTTGTCACTTGTATGGAGGGCAAATTTTTTTCCCCATTCGGTTGGGTTTCTTTTTGTTTTTTCTATTGTCTCTTTTGTTGTACGGAAGCTTTTTAATTTGATGTAGTTTCATCTGTTTATGTTTTCCTTCAGTTTCTTGCCAGTTATAGATGTGTTTAGAAATGGATTTCTGTATTGTAACATGTGAAGGATTTTGTACCTGGGTATTTCTTGATGGGAATTTTTTTTAACAGTACCATAGGTTCTCCTAGGTCTTCAACTTGCTGGTTCATCCTGCAGATCTTGGAACTTACCAATCTTTGTAATGATTCAGTTCCTTGCAATAAATCTCTACTTCACTCTCATTAAATAAAGATAGAGAGATAGAGAGATGATGATAGATCGATAACTTCCCTGTGTTATTTTTCTCTCTGGAGAACCTGCTGGCTCTTAGAATTTGCAAATGTAAAGCTTGAGTAGATTCTGTCAATTTCCCAAATAATTTGTTCTGATTACAGTTCTAGCCCTGTGTATGAGTGATCCAGTTGCTTTGCATACTCATCCACTCAGTTTTTATTTAATCTCAGACATTCTGGCTTGTGGATAATTTGATCTCTTTGTGGTTTATAATTTGCATTTTCTTGATGACTGAGGAAGTTGGACAGCTTTTCATGCTTCCTGGTATTTTGAATATCATCCTCTGTGAAGTCACTTTTCAAGAGTATTGGGTTGTCTGCATTTTACTTAGTTTTTTGTAGGATTTTATTCTTTGTTCAAGATATGAGGCTTTTGTCAGTCATATATAGAAAACTTGTTTTTTGCCACTCTGTGGCTTCATTTTCACATTCTTAATGGCATTTTTCAAGAAACAGATGTTCTTAATGTTAGTGTAGCCAGATTTTTAAACATTTCCAATCATACTTTGTATTTTTTCCTGTACAGCCTTATAGAGTTTTGTGCTTACCACAGGTCATGAAGTCATTATCTTAAGTTTTCTACTAGGAGCTTTCTAATTTTATCTTTGACATTGAGACATTTTTACCCGATTCAACATGTTATGGATATTCAACTTACACACTAGCGTCGCATGAAAATATGATCCTTTACTCTCTTTATTGCCATGACACCTTTGTGTATCAGGTGACAAGGCACATATAGGAGGGATCTGTTGTGTGTCCTTTCACCAATATTATACTCACTGACCTACTAGTAGGTGAGTAATCTTGCTAATGTGAATCTACCACTTTTCTTTATTGAAATTTGTCACTACTTTTCTTTTAATCTTAATAAAATGATGACTTATTTGTAATTTTGAGATGACTATGGAATTTTTAGACTGATTTGGGAATATTTGATGTCCTTTCCATACTGAGTTCCCTAATTTATAAATATGGTAGCTTTCATTCCATTTGTTTATATAATCTCTAATTTCTCTTAATATTTTATTTTGGGAAACATTCATAACAATTTAAAGCTATTTCATTTTTATGCTACTAGACATTTTTAAAATAAATTAGATAGTATTACTATCTATGCATTGAAATGTATTTGATATTTACATATGGGCCTCTTGTCTGCTGAAATAATAAGTTCAATTTCTAATAGTCTTTTTATTTAAAAAATGTAGTTTCTAGTAGTTTTTAATAGTCTTTTTACAGTTTCTAAAAAAAATAGTCTTAACAACTTCCAAGTCAGACAGCTCTCAAATTTTACAAAGAAATCTATTTCACTGGCTAGGAGCATCAAGTTCAATAATTAATAGAAGTGATAGCCCATGGTTTTGTTCCATTTCTGATTTCCAGGCTAAAAGCCTTCAATAATTCAACCACTGTATTCGTTTCCCGGAGCTTCCATAGCAAAGTATAAAAAACTGGGTGCATTAAACATCTAAGTTTATTGCTTTACAGTTCTGGAGACTAGAAGTCTGAAATCAAGGTATCAGCCATTCCCTGTTCCTGCTGACATTCCAGGCAGACTCCTCCAACTGATGATCTTTGGCTGATGATCTTTGATGTTCCCTAGATTACAGTTGCTTCACTCTTATCTCTACCTCCATCATAACATGGTATCCAACTGTGTTTTTGTGTCTCCCTACCCCCCCCACATAGTCATATTGATTAGGAACCATCTTAATCTTCTCATCTTAACTTTGTTTATATCTGCAAAAATCCTATTTCTAGATGAGATGACATTCACAGGTGTTGGAGTTAGGGTTTCAGCATCTCTTTTGGAGGAACACATTCAATCCATATTTACCACCAAGTAAAATATTAGCTGTAGCTTTTTTGGCTTATAATGTGTATATCATTCTTTCACAAGAAGAAAATTCTCTTCTATTCCAATTCAGATAAGAATATTTAAAAATCATAAATGGATACAAAATTACATCACCCTTTAAACATCTTTAAGATGCTATTGTTTTCTTTCCTCTTTTATATCACCATTTTGAGTGACTTTGACTTTTTATTATTAAATTAACCCTGTGCATTATTGATCAGACTTATCTTAAATTCATGTCATGTCAGCACCCAGCTTTACTAGTGATTAGTAAAAGATGGCAAGCAAGAGCAATGACACACTACATCAATATCCTTCACAATCTTTCTAAGATCCCTGTTCCTATTCAGAGTGAATTTTGACTTCAGAGTGATGAGTACTAACTGCATAAGATATAAATTAACCCAGGAAAACAATTACATTGGAATATTGCTCTCTTAATATCCTGAAACCCCAGTAGCCCTATTCAGCCTTCATTATGTGAACAACTTTTACTTTTCAATAAAATTCAGCTCATAGATCACAGATTTATTTGTAATAACCATCAAAGACAAACCAGGTACATCATGCTAAAATGTTACTTGATCAATAATCAATACCCAGCAAACCCTGCCAAAACCTGATCTATCTTATCACTGGTAGACTCATTAAAAATTCTTTGCTTGCAGTTTGGATGAGGATTAAGCTGCCTCAGCAGTGAGAAGGACAACTTGTGCACTCTTAGCCCATTCCTTCCTACTGTCTAGTCCTGAAAAGCAATCTATTTCATCTTAGTTATTATTTTTAACATTTTTTATTTCTTTCATTGATATTTTCCTTAGAGCTTCACATCCATGTTTGGCAAAGGAACATACCTGAGATATTCTTGTTTTAGTAGGAAATTTATAAGGTTTTTTTATGAACAAATCTGAATTGGCAAATATGCAACATGGATTGAAGAAAAGAATTAAAAATCGTGTGAGTGTGTTGAGAAAAATGGCATGTAGGAATTACTACAATGATGTAAAAAACAAACATTATACATAATTCAAAAGTAAAAAAAAAACTTCCATTTTTTAAGGGGAAAGGATCATTTCTCAAACAATGACAGTGAGTGGGCTCAGTAGTTCTGATTTTTATATGATTACATGAGTCTGTTCCTCAAAGAATGTGATATAAGTTCAACCTGGAGAATACTTGGCAGCATCTTCTCCTCCGTGTTTCTCCCCTTGAGCCTGACTGATGACTAAACCCTCAGGTTCTTAATCCATCACTGAAGGTCTTCCATTCCCATCAGAACCACCTCTTAAATATTCCTGGAAAAACCTGAGACTTTTTCAAGTGTGTTCCTCTGTATGGAGAAACAGGAGCTCTCCAGTGGTTTTGATTAATACGAAGAGCTTTCTCTTATCAACATCTTATCAGCATCTCTAATTGCCACGTATGTGACAACAGTCCTTCAGGACTTCTCAGTCAAACTTCATGAGACCCATTCTTGCTGCCTCCATTGCAGAGCTCACAAAAGTTCAGCTCTCATAAGGTTCTTTTAAGGTTTGGGTATATAGACTATGCTGGCCTCATAAAAAGTTTAGGAATTATTCCCCATGTCTTATATTGGGATTACTTCCTCCAAATGTCATTAGAAAGATTAGCTGGTGAAACCATTTGACTGGGGTTTTCTATTCTCAGAGTAAAGATTTTGTTATTTACTATCCAAGCATGACATTCAAACTGAAAACTCCTAAGTTTATGAATGTGATGTAATCTCATTTTCTTTACTTTAGTTATCTGTTATTTTATAGAATTTTTAGTCTAACAGAATCCATATGGTTAAGCCTCTGAATCTGTTCAGACACAGTTAGGGGTGGTGGTAGGAGCCTTGGCATCAGGTTGCCATGAGGTCAGCTTTAGTGACTACCAAAGATACAGTCTTGCAGGTGGCCAGGGGATTCATGATCACCCCCCTCTCTTTGACCTCTCTTTGACTTCCTCCTCAGCCAAAATGCCTCAAACCATCTTGAACCAGTCTCTCAGCCTCTAAGTCTTGTTTGAGTAACTAATTATAATACTGGATGGGGATTATAATTAAGACAGTGCCATAAACTGAAAATTCTTCTCGCTGCCTTTCCAGTAAGAAGTCTTATCTTGGCGCACCTGCTTCTGTTGAGAAAATCCATGTGCTTCAAACTCTGGTTAATAACAGCTTTGGTTGTTCTCTTTCCTTTAACCTTGGTGGGGTGAAGGCAGGTTTTATACATATTATGGCCACAGGTTGCTAATAACAGCCTTTTCTAAATAGAAATTGGTGGGGAGAACCAGATCAATTTAGACTCCAACTATTCTCATTTGGGAACAGTAATCACCACTCTGCACCCTCACTCCTCTAGTTCCCCAGTGGTGCACACCCCATTTTACACACCAATCCATGCCCACACCCTTCTCCAGTACAACCCTCATGTTTTAACATCCCCTATGTGTGTACCCTTGAGTTAGCGTCACTAGAGAAACTCCCCACAGCAGCCACCTTCCTCTCAGGGTATATTACTCTAGTATCATTCCAAACACATTTTAATTCTTATCTCTTTCCACTAGTGCCATCATTCTTGATATACACCTGTAGTCACCTGTTTATCATTTGGGGGTCATTGTCTTGTTTAGGTTTGATTTAGCAATGACTGTGTAAGGGAAGCAAGCCCAACATTTCCTTCTGCCACCATCTTATTGGAGTCTATGATTACTACTCTTAGAGTTATGCATCATTAATTTTTATTTTAGTGAGTATCTCTGCATGGTAAGTTCCTGTGTGGTTGTATGTTTATAAATGTCTCTGCTTTCCCGTACATTTTAATTTTTTTCCATTGTTAAAATTATATGAGTACAGAAAAACAGCCAAAAGCAAATGTACCACTTAAAGACATATTACAAGATGAATGTACATTTAACTGCATCAGTACTTTAGCAAAAGTTGGCAGAAATCCCAGAAGCCTCATACCCCTTCCCTAATACAAGAAACACCTTTCCCTAACAAGAGTAAATACTCCTCGAGCTATTATGGAAACCCTTTATGACTTTTTGTTGTAGTTTTACTGCCTAGCTTAGCAGCCCTAAATACTATAACTTAGTTTTGCCTGATATTTTAAAATAGGACTGTTAACATTGTATCTTTTTAACCTTGAAAACGCTTTGGTTAAAAAAAACAATCCTACAGAGTCAAAATCTTGCTGATTCCATTCCCCTGATATTGTTTGATAATTTCACTTACTCTGTAGATTATCTGCAAAGTGGTAACTGAATATATAAACTTAATCCTATTCAAATTCAACTTCAGGGATGATTACTGCATTGGCACCACTGAGTTCATTGTCAAGGGACATATAACAGTCTAGTTATTTCTTTTTCTGTGGTTGACAGCCATAGATTCTTAGTTGACAGTACTTAGGTCTTTAATTTATACATACAAAATGGTGATACTCCAGTTTTACCATTCTTTCTTTACCCAAATATATGCCCACATCTGCAATTTGTTTTCCCAGTGGTCTTTTGTGTAGGAAAGACAGGATATGCATTTGACTTTTTCCCTTTCTTGATGAGTTTGAAAAACAAAGGACTGTTTCCCTTAGCATCTTACAGAGTTAATTAGTCAGGGCTCTGTGTTTGTGTGTGTGTGAGTGATGAAGACTTGTTTGTGTGTGTGTGTGAGTGATGCAGACTTGTTTGTGTGTGTGTGTGTGTGTGTGTGTGTGTGTGAGTGAGTGATGCAGATTTCCACCTTCAGGTAGTATAGTTCACTATGGGTCCCAGCTACAAGAGCTATGGAACCCACCTCCTGCTCTGTGCTGCTCCTGTTTTTGGAAAGTTAGTTTCATGGAGAGGATCCTCTGGAAGCCAACTCTGGTTCCCTTCCAGAACAGAGCTCCACACTGAGACTCTTGGACACTGTCTGCTAAGCCAAGAGTCTAAACTCAACTAGATAGGGGCTGATAGAGGCCAAGGAAAGGTAAGAGCCCAGACACACAGCTAGAAGAGGGGAGCAGTCGCATTTTTCAGAAACCAAGAGGTGGTATTTTCTAACCCTTCTCAAAAAAAACAAAGCCACAAAAAAAAAAAAAAACCTAGCTTGTTGCATCAACACTCAAGAACTGATTGGATAAAAAGAAACATTCAGGTGTGTGTATGTGTGTGTAATTGTATAAGATCAAACCCTGTGAGACAGCTCAACAACCTTTGTAAGGTCAGAGTCCTTGCAGCTGATGCTGGGACCTGAGCTTCCTGAGCAGGCGCTGAGGGGAAAGATACTGATATAGTGGACAGAGAGAATCAGTTAGAACCTGCAAGAATATGCTCAAACCTAAAGGGATGATCTGAAGGTGGTGCTGGATTGTATTGCCTTTGAAATTGGTGGTATGGGCATCTTGCAGAAATGAGGCCTCTTTTTCAGGGAGCCAAACACACACCTGGCCCATGAGTGGGAGAAGCTGGAGGAGATGCCAGGAGTCAGTGCTATAAAAGTGGGGTGCACCTTGGCTTGGAATGGGAGAGGCAATTATGTTTTGTGAGGTGGAGTCCCTCAGAGAGGGAGAAGTCCAGAACCCCACAAGGCTTCCAAATGACACCCAATGGTAGGGTGTCAACTTATTCCCCCTCCTTTGATGGGGAAGAGGGCAGGGGTAATGAATGCCAGTTGGGGGAGAATGAAGGCTGTACTTTGCTAATGGAGACTGGCAGGGGTAGTTGTTTTGCAAAAGCTTTCTGTCTTACCAGCACAGTTCTTTCCCAGTCCTTGAACTGGAGACACAAGCATTTGTTTAGACCTCTTGTGTATGCCCTTTCGGCTTTAGGTGTTGGTCCACTGGTGCTGGTCTCTCTAGTATTCAGTATGGAATCCAAAGGTGAAAGGAAGCTCAGGGAGCTCATTGCTCCACTGTGACTTTGTGCCCAGGATTTTAGCTTGTCTGCATGTTTCTTTCCACTTTTCAGAATCTTATGCTTGTTTTATATAATGTTCAGGGTGGTATGTATACTTAGCCTAAGGAAGAGGGAGCACATCTATACCATACTATTTTTCTGATACTATTAATTTAATTATCTTCTTCAGTGAATATATGTTCCATTTATTGATATTTCTGTGAGCAGAAGATTGACAACAGCTTGGAAATACCTGATGTGTTTTGGAATTTTGTTTTACAGGTTCTCTTTCTCTTTCTCCTTATTCTACTTGCACCAAACCTTTGTGCAATTAACAATACATTATCTGCTTAGAACCCTTCGTCCACACCTGTCTGAGACTCACTGAGTCCCCATTCCTGTTTCTCAGACTTGTCTTGTCCATCTGAGATCAGTAGGAGGGGAGGTCTCAGTCAGTGTTCTCAGTCTGCTCTATGCATCTCCACATGACAATTTCTTCCACTCCTTCAAGAGCAAGGAAACTGTACACAAGAGTCTCAGTTTAAGAACTGAAATGACTCATTTCCCACTTTTTCTTGGAGCCAGAGCCTTCTATGGGCAACTCTGCTTCTATTTTTCTAGGTTTTTCAGCCAGTTAGGGTTTTCCTATCTTCAACCTAGCTGCACATCTTTATGCATTATTCCCCAGTGTAGCATTTTATCTGTGTTACCAGAAAGAGGATGGTTTCAAAATACAATATTTCAACTCTGACTTGAAGTTGAAATCCACATTGAGCTTGTCAAATCAGTGAATATGAAGAACTCTAACAAGTTCAAAGTCTGGGTTTAAAAATAAGTGCTCTGATAAGTGGTGCTATAAGAAGAATTAGTGAGTATAGCTGTTTAAGAGAGCAAGGTGGAAATATCTATTAGAGCTTTTACTAGAATCTTACTTAATAACTTCACAATATACCCTAAAGTATTTAAAATATTTATTATAACCTTATTTATATGAATAAAAAGAACTACAAATGCCCTGTAAGTCTTTCATTTAAAAACAGGCTAAATAAAGGAAGCCACCTCCAAAAATTAGAATAACAAGTAGCCTTAAAAAGAACAAGATAGATATGTGCTTATGGATAACAAAATATATACAGGAAGTTATATGGTAAAGAGGTTACTTACCATTTTCATGTGATATCATTAAGACAGTTCCGAAAGCCCACTTAGAACCTGTCAATAGACATTACTTGTAGTAATTAGAAATGAGCTAAGAGGGACTTTCATATATGTGTCCTTGCATAATGTTTTCAATGTTATTCGACTCCCCTTAATTGTATTTATATTTCACAAACTAGCCCTGATTACTAGTAGAAATGTAAATGCTACAACTACTCTGAAAAATAGTTTGGCACTTTCTTACAAAACTAAGCATAATGATCGCTATCTGGCCTAGCAGTTATACTCCTGAATATTTATCAAAGAGAAATGAAAATTCAAATTCCACAAAACTTGCACATAAATATTCTAACTTTTTTAATGGCCCTGAATTGCAAGCAAGTCAGATGCATTTCATCGGGTACATGGCTAAGTAATGTGCTCTAAATCCTATAGCAGGCACCTTCTCAGCGATGAGAAGGAACAACCTGTTGATAAACACATACAACTTGAGTAGATGACAAGGAATTAGGCTGAGCTATAAAAAGGCAATGGAAAAAGGCTACATGCTGTATTGCTCCATTTATGCTTCATCCTTTCCATGATACTGTGAATGGTGAAAAGAGAGAACAGATTAGTATCAGGTGATGGGGGTATAGGGTGGGAGGTGGGTGGTGTGTGTCCAGAAAAGGACAAACTGAACGACCTTTGTGGTGAGGAAACTGTTGTGTGTCTTGACTGTGGTGGTAAAAACATGGTTCTATATGTGCTTACTGCATAGAATTAAATAAATGTACCCATAAACAAAATTTAGGAAATTTGAGTGAAGTAGATGGCCCATATTAATGCCTATTTCCTATTTGTGATTTAATATAGTTTTAAAGATGTTACTATTGAGAGAAATCAGATAAAGGATACACAGAAACCCCTTCTTAGAAATAGATAATAATCTCAAAAAAATTTAATTGAGAAAAGATACTGTTCTTTACAGAGGAATGTATTTTCTCCATACAGATCCCACAAATTCTTTGTTAAGTTATTCTAATTATTTTACATATTTTGTCTATATTTTAAATTGAATCTTACAGTCTATTTTAAGTTGAACCATACTGTCTCAATATAGACAATACAATTTATTTTTATATGTTGAACTATCCGACAATTTTGTTATATTTTCTTATTTGTGAGCATAGTTTGTCTGTCAAATCTCTCTATGAGTTTTTAATGTAAACAGATATTGAGCTTTTTAAAATGTTTTTTAATAAGAAATGTGATTTTCTTCTTTATTGTATTCATGCAAATTATGCTGATTTACTTTCTAATGATGAAATTATCCAGTGCTGAAATTTTCAGATGGTACCCTTGCCTCCCTGAGATATCCTCTATATAATCATTTGTTTTGTTAATTTAAAAATACACTATTGAGTTTAATTAGTTAATATTCCACTTCTCATTTCTAAATGGATGTTCACCCATGAAATCGGTTTGTCATATTCTTTCCTTGTAATTCTGTTCTGTCTTGGTACCAAGGTTATCAACTGACTTCATATGAGTTTGAAAGCTTATCTTCAAGTTTTATTTTCTGCAACAAGGGTTGTGTTTTACACCTTTTTCTTCATTCTGCACCGAATTTGTATTTTAAGTTTTTTCTTTCAGAAAAAGTTCCAATTCTTTAAGGTTTTTCTATGTAGTTCTCCAAGTCTATAGTTCATAATAGTCTTTATCTTGAATTTTAAATTAATTTTTTAATATTTATGTCAACTAAAGAATTCATCTTCACTAGAACTAATCTCCCAATACTTTAAGACCATTCAAAATTCCTCTTTTTCCAAGGGACTTTTCCCTTGGAAAATGGAAACTTCAGTCTTGTTTAGTCATATTCTTGTGGGTTGATTTCCAATTGTAATCATAAAGTTTCTCTAATCATCATACTAAGAATTATTTTTGCCTATTTTCTGAATTGGTTTCTTTATTAGATCTCATACTTTACGGCTTTTCTAACTGTCACACTTTAGTAAATCAAATTCTTCTCAGTAAGTGCACATGACAATCACACTTTGAGACCTTGCTTCCTGATAATACCATCCCTGAGTCTTCGTATGAGATTATATAACTAGCTTGGCTAGAAGTCTAGATTGGAAATCATTTCTCTTTAGGAAGGTGAAGGGTTCCTAGACCCAATCTCCAGCTTGAATGATGGAGGATTCTTCACACTAACAAGTAATTATCAGATGCCAGCAAGGTGTCTGAAAATTCAACTCAGTTCCGATACTATCTACCAGGAGTTAACATTCAGTTCTACAGTAAGAAAGCTCAGTTCCTCCAGACCCACTTCACTTCAGACACTAGTACAAGCCCAGGCGGATACTGTGCTTTTGACAACTGGTTCAATTAACTTGCTAAAATGGGTGGTGGAACTCAAGAAACCCATTTACTCACCAGGTCACTGTTTTATTGCAAAGGATGTAAGTCAGGACAGTCAGGTGGAAGAGATGCATAGGGTAAGGAATAGAGAACTTTTTACCCCTTTCCAGGCTAGCAGCTCTCTGCAAATTTCTGCATGCCTGCAAAACTCTCTGGGGGGTTTGTGGCAGCTTTATCATTTAAGAATGATGATTTAACTTGCTGGTCACTGGCAATTGAACTCAATCTCTAGCACCTCTCCTCCCCTCCCCCAGAGGTACACACTTGCTAACCACATTATTGATTCTCTGTGATACCGACTCCCATCCCTAGCTGTTTCCAAAATAATGTCACCTCATTCACACAACAAAAATCACCTTTATCACTATCAATGCTTAGGAAATTTCAAGGCTGTTAGTAACTGTGAACCAGAACTATAGATGAAAAGTAAACATGAATGAGAAATCTATCTTGGTCATCTGAATGAAAAAAAACATTTATGAATTACAACATCACAGGAAGTAGAGGCATTGTTTACTGTCTGAGATCATTCTATAACTTTTTTTTTCATCGTATTTCCCTCCCCTCATCCAAAATGAACTGCTTCCAGTAGATATCTAAATATCAGTAAATTGTGATTTGCAAATCACCTCACCTACATTGTGTCAAGTGTTCAGTGAGATCTTTCCATCTGGGGTCTCATGCTTAAAGTTCTAAAAAACTTTCTACTGCTATCTCATTGTTATTTACATTCTTTCTTTTTGGACTATTTTTTAATTTTCAGAACTCCAATTATTTGCGCTTTGATTCTCTCAGATTGATATTTCTTTTTTTAATTTTTGCTCGGAGTTCATCTATTTGTTCTTTTCCTCTGCTTTCTTGGAGAATAACTCAATTTATCTTCCAGCTTTTATATTGGTATGTTGTTTTTTCCATTATAATTTTAATTTCTAAGACTTTTTGTTTTCTGAGTGCTTTTAGAAGACATCCTGTAATTATTCCATGGATGCAATATTCTTTGTTATATTCACTGATTTTTCTCCTGCCAGGCATTTAAGCTGTCTTTGAACTGGTTACTCAGACACCAATTATCCATCTATTTTGCTGTTTTTAAAATTTTCTAACAATCCTTAATTGATAGCATCGTATTTTTTTTGCCTTATGCATTGTTGCAATACTTTTCCTTTTTATTGTGATTTCAATGGAATTTTGAATGCAGACTCAAAATGGCACTCCTTTAATGAAAAGTGATAAAGGTTCTGGTTTACTAATGTTAATTCCCCCCCCCATTTAGTATTTTATCTGTATCCAAGTTTTGTTTTTTTATAACCTTGCCAGATATAGTTATACATAGTTTGCTTCTTTCTGTTGTTTTTTTAAGAGCACTAACCAATTTTTATTATTTTATTTTTTTAAACATCTCCTTTGAGAGAAATTGAAAAGTGGATCTTAGAAGTTTAAAACTTCTAAATTAAATTCTGAAAATGAAGCACAGATGGGGGTAGCTAACCTACCTTAAAATAGTATATGATAAGAACCCTACTTTAATATAAAAAAGTGTACAACTAACACTGGAACATTGGTGGGAACTAGACAGTCTGAGTAGAGCAACTTGCCGCTTAGGTTCATGGAGTATGGTATATGGTATATGATAGCAGTCATACAACAACCAACAAGAACTTGTTTATTACAGAATAAATAATGTTGGGCAAATAGACATCTACATGTAGAGGAAAATAAACTGGAATCCTATCTAATATTTCTAGGAAAATAAACTGGAATCCTATCTAATACTTCCAGAAAAAAATAACATTGGGTAGGTAAAAGTACTATAAAGAAAGTAAATCTGTTAAGCTAGTAAGAGAACATGTAGAAAGTGCTTCTGAATTCTGGTGAGGATGTCTTTTTTAGCTGAAACCTAAAATCACATAAACACACACCTACAGAAGAGATTGGGTAACGAGCTATTCAGAATTTGTGGTTTCTGTTTAGCAAGGCTAAAGTTAATTGTGGATGACAAATTAAGCTATGCCCTTTCCAATATTTAGATTACACCAATAACTCTGACAAATTATCAAAGAAAAGACAAGCAATACAATTGGAGACAAATGGGTAAGACACAAGAGAAAACCTTCCATACAGAAAACCAAACACAACACCAGCTAATTAAATGAATATATGGTAATATACTCATGTATTGATAATATGAGATATGCCAATGTATTATTGTATTACATATTGACATCAAGTTATAAAAAAATAGAAAATTTAACATTGTTAAATAGCATTGTGTTTTTGGAGAAATAGGATCCTTTATTTACTCAACAACTAAAAACTTTGAGAGCCACACTGGAGGGCAATAAGACAAAGAAAACATCAGCAATGTGCACACACACAAAAAAAAAAAAACCCTGACTCATTCTTAGTTATGAGAGCAAGGATCTGAAGATGATCTAGGTACCCCTCCTGTATAAAAGCATAATCCTCATAATGGGCTTTGTAGAGAAGACCTACATTAAGTGTGCTATAGGCTGAAGAATATGGTTGAGTTAATTTTGTTCACCTGTGGTCATAAAAAGTAAAGACAGTTAAAAATTAAATGCCAGAGATTGAAAAGTCATCTTGGGAGACACTCAGACCAGTTGGAGAACCAGGTTAAAAAAAAAAAGCAACAGAGATGACTGTTATCCTCAAGAGGACAGTCATCACCACCCAATAGAACATTACTATATAATATGACAGAAAATCTATTAGCGGAAAACAAAACTGTGACCTTTTTGTGATCTTCCAGGGGAGAACGTTTTTCTCTATTCCATTAGCACAAAGATTGATGATTCAGGTTTAAGGTATAAGATCTTTGATCATGTGCTTGGATTACATAAGAGACTTGAGATTGATGGAGGACTGCTGGTGTCCAAATCCAACCCTCTTGTGCTCGAGCTAAATCAGAACCAACATTTGATTGAAGAGAACTTTTGTGCTCTGTGATGGCTAAGGACAAAAAGTTAGGAGTACCTAAGTCCATTTTGGAAACTAATGGTTATGAAGGCCCTGTTGTTTGCCACAGACCTTGGTAGAGTGTATCAATTAATCCTCATGATCAACACAAGGCAAATCAAGTCTTCCCCTATTACATTTTCTCAGTGAGACCAAGAAAGATGACATAAGTTGTGCAAGATCAACTGATACAAAAAAACTGAAGTTCAAACTCAAATAGTTCTGACTATTTAAAGAACTGTGCCATCAGTTCTAAAAGACTGAAGTTGTACTTCATTATCCACAAGGATTCATCCAATGCTAAGATTTTATCATCTACTAGGCATTCAAATCACAGGGTCTCTTACTGCTTCTAAAATAGATTGCCACGTCTGCAGTCCCTTCTGAGAGCACAGTCTTAGCAGGTAATATCATGACCCCTATTCTCAGCCCACAGTTGATGGATTTGGGACCAGAAATGATCTCAAGGTAACCACTTCAGCAGTCTGTGCACTAATATAATGAAATAATTCCCCTTGGCAGATATCACAAGTATTGATTGAGCAAGGTAGAGTCTTCCTCCACTAAATTTAAAGTACAAGGTTTGCAGTAATTACCTACTGGATACGTAAAGGGAAAACTGACTCACACAGAGAGGAGTGGATAAACAGCATCCATCTGAGTGATGCAGCTGCAAAATCCTGCCACAATCTGGGCTCCTGAAACTGAGGACTGGAGCTTCCTTGGACTCACAATGCCCTTCTGTTTAATTCTTCCTGGCAACCAACTTGGAGTTCCTTTATGTTAGGTATGGTTGTTTACCTTTGCCAGGGCTTGTAAGAAAGCCCTGCTCCTAGCTAAAGTTCCCAGTTTCCTTTCTTGGACAATTTATTAAAGTATACATTCATCTACATAAGGTGGTCTAGGAATAAAGTCCAGGAATAAAAACTGAATCAATATTTTGCTCTCTTAGCTTTCTAGAAGGTAACAACTTTGACCAAGGGGACCCAAATAGTCAAGAATATGAAGAAATACTAGAGAGTGGACTTGGGCTTCATGTTTCAATTTCCTGTGGCTACAAGCCTTACATGAGGGGAGCCATGTATCCCTACAATGACTTGTGACAGCAAATTTGGGAAGAATGTGGTTCTTTCTTAGAGATGCCAGTGAATTAAGTGTTGGGTAAAGAACAGCAGTGAAGAGAGGAGTTGTGTGGTGGAAGGGAGCCAGAGAAGGCTGGAATGGCATCTCAGGATACATATGGGGAATGTGCTGAGAGCCATGTGACTGAGACAAATCATGGTGTTGGTTCATTTATGAGCCAGTTAGGATGGTGAAGAGCGGTCGTTCCAGGAAATCCAGCAGGAGAATAAATTAACCAGAATATTGGGTTTGCAAGTGCAGTGACTGTCATTCTAACTTGCCAAAGACTATGATGGCTGCAGAAATTCCTGGGATGTGAGTTTTCAGTATTACATCCAGTAGATTGCTGGAAAAATTGAGATGCTGGGGTAACTGTTATGTGTGCAAGCCACAGATAGTTACTAGTTGAGCAAAATAGATTTCTTCATTCATTCTCAAGGTCAGATTCCAGGGAGGGAAGTGTTAAAGCCACATGGAAGAGCCTCAAGGAAGGATGATGCAGTTCATGGAACTCCTGTTTGAGTTAAAAGATGTCATGTGAAAGGCTTTTGAAAAATTCCTGCCCTGATTTTTCCCAAAATTCTCATCTTGATCTGGCTTTGGGCTTTGACATTAGTACTTTTCAATTCCCTATTTGACACATGAAACCAATGTTTTCCATGAATAAAAGAATGTGGTACCCAAAGTGTCTTCCCATGGCAATCATATGGAATTTTTTTAAATATCACTGCCAGCATCTACCCCTTAGAGACTGTGGTCCCAGTAGTCTGGATATGCCCAGGATTTTGGGGGTTTTCAATATCAGCAAGTGATTTTAATATGACAGAGCTTCTCCTTGAAGAGCATTTGAACAGGGAATGTGCCCATTTGCGGATGCTTAGTAATTAGGTAAGTCAACAAGGAACCATGTGAGTTCCTGTTCTTATGATTTTGTCTGCACAGAGGGAAGAAGTATAGATATACAGATGACTTTGCAGGCAGCTGGGAGGGGACACTGATCAGATAGGGGCGGACTCCATGATCCTTTCACTCTCCCCAAGCTGTGATGACAGTCTACCAAGGCTTCTGACAGATGTGCACTTTTTTTTAAACATTCATTTTAATTTAATTTTATTGTATTATTTTTTATTGATGGCATTTGGGTCTGCAACACTGTAATAGCTTTCAACTTTGGTTCCCGCACTCCTAAAATAGAGTATGGCACACACCTTAAATGACCTATATAAAGCAGCTGATATGTGGTTCATGCTGAGCAGAGCGCTAGTATGTCCCTCCTTCTCACCACTTGGAATCTCCGAGTGTCTCCTTTAATAACAGGGTGCTTCTGTGATGGCAGAGAAATAGGCTCCATCTGTCATTTACAGCTTGGAGGGGTCCTACTCTAGTGTTCCCAGTTGCATCTTTATGACAATATAACTCCACAACTCTTAATTTTTCAGGACTTCTGATTTGTAGTCACAGAATGTTGTAGTCAAAGCTGAAATTATCAGAGAGAACAATGGTGGGCTCCCACAGTGGTGGTTAGACAGTGCAAAGCCAGCCCTGAAAAGCAAACATCATTTTAAATACGATAACTCAGCAGATTTCAGATTCCATGATTCACAGATATTTAAAACCCATGACTCAGGGTTCGCTGATATTATGACACTGATTTTCTATTTTGATGATCCATATGAAAGAAACATAAATCTAAATCTGTAGCCACTTTTTAAAGAATGCTCACCCTCAAATCCTTGCTGAGAATTGGTATTAACTTCACCACCGAAGAACAGGGCTGTATCTGGGCTGTGAGTCTCAAGAAAATTCGAGTCCTGCAGAGGATTCTGAAATGCCTCTGGAAAAAAATAATAATAAAGGAAGTTCCAGAATAGCTCAAATGTCAAACTGAGACCAATTTTTCACTTTTCCTTGTGAAAGGGCCTGAATATTACTTAGGTACTAATTGGTATAACGCAGTATTTGGACAGTGAGCCCAGAGTAAGGATAAGAAAAAGGGCTTTCTCAGAGTGCCTTAGGGCGCCTCATTCTTTATGACTTGATGGCTTTTCAATTGCTTGACTTGGAAGGTCTTATGAACAAACAATAAGACAGTAAAAGATAGAGGGGGAAATTTAATTTAACAATATGAACAGAGAAGTCAAACGTCACAAGGCAAGAGGACGCAAAAGCATAGTCCACGCTGGTCATGTTGGAAATGAACAGAATTTCCTCCTGTATCCTCTCCTTTCTCTTGCACTTTCTCCCTACACAACTCACAAGGGTGCGCTGCACTTATCTCTGTCCTTGGTCAGACCCTGGACACATAATCCAGAGAGAGGCCAAGGCTGACCACTGACCCACTAGGTTGAATCAGAGCCCCTCTCTGGCCACCTGTCCAGGTTTGATGGTGACCATGATGGTGAATGGGGGAACTGGACAATCAGACGAGCCAGAGGTTGTGGGAACTTATAGCATGGGCCAGGTCTGCTGATGCCAAGGCAGGTGGGTGTGGTCTGTGTAGGAAGCTACAGAGGCAGGAAGTGGTACCAAGTCCTCTTTATATGGAGTTACTGTCTTGAATTTCGTGACTATTCCTCATGAACGCCTTCCCATTGAATTATTTCTATAATATTTCTTTGTTTATAAACATAAACAGTAAAATTATTTCTTATGTTTATAAACGTAAACAGTTTATATATATATATAAATATATATATATATATTTCACAACATTGTAATCCCCGGGGGTCACCCACCACCTATCCTCCCTGGCTGCTCCAGCTGGTCTACCACCACCCCTCCCAGTTGTGTACTTTCATTTGGTTGTCCATATATTAGTGAAACCATTGGGTTTCTGTCTTTTTCTTTCTGACTTGTTTCTGCTAAAATGATTTCTTCTAGGTATATCCATGTTACCAAAAAATCATCAAATTTGTCATTTTAACTGATGAGTAATATTCCATTGTGTATATATACCACATTTCTTTCTATTTTGATATGGAACAGGAAACCAAGCCAAAACGCATGCAGACTTTATACAATTGTGATGAAGAGGCAAATGCCCTTGGTCAAGAAACTGAATTTTACAATAACCCCAAAAGACTTTTCTCTTATACTTCATTCAAACCACAGCCCCTTCCACCTGTGATCACTTTAGTAACAGTATCTTCTTGTGGTTTTGCCCTCTAGCCATGTATTCTTAGACAGGAAAGCATCACCATGCCTATTTTACCAACTTGTTATTTAATTTTTTTTTTCAATCTAGAGATCTCCATCCCCTTTCTACCTCCTCTCCTCCTCCAGCCCCACCACAATTGATCTGTTGAAGAATCTGGCCATTTTTACCCATAGAGATTCCTACTGCCTGAATTTCAGACTCACTGTGTAACTCAGCATGTGTCCTGCTCTATTTTCTCAAACAGTGGAAACAGTTAGATTCAGAGGCTCAGTCAGATTCAAGTTCAATCTCTTTGGCAGGAAGATAAGTCAGGTGATGAAGACCTTTCACCAACAAGCACATCATGACTGAATTTCACTTTTTTGATGTCACCACTGAATGGTGTTAGGCACCTAGATCCCTTAATTGATTCAGTTTTGTAAAAAGTTAATATACTAGTTTTATCCCTTTGCTTTCATTTACTCTGTAAATTTGTTCAGGTTCGCTTTATGCCCAGGATATGATCTAGCTTGGCAAATGCTCTGTGAGCAGTTGAGGAACTTGTGTATTCTTCTGTGGTTGGATGAAGTATTCCATCAGTGTCAATTAGATCCAGCTGATTGATGAGGCTGTTGCATTCAACTATGTCTTTACTGATTTTCTGCCTGCTGGATCTGCCAATTAATGATAGAGGGGTGTTAAAGTCTCTGACAATAATAGTGGATTCATCTATCTCTCCTTGTTGTTCATTAGATTTTTGCCTCATGTGTTTTGACACTGTTGTTAGACACCTAAGGACTGCGATATTTTCTTGGTGAGTTCATCCCTTTATAGTGATGTAATGCCTTTTCATTCCCGATAACTCTCTACTCTGAAGTCTGCTTTGTCTGAAATTAATACAACTTCTCCAGTTTTCTTTGGATTAGTGTTAGCATGATAGATGTTCCTCTAGCTTTTACATTTAATTTACCCATGTTGTTATAGCTAAACTGGGTTACTTGTTGATATATACTTGGGTCTTGTTTTTTGATTCTTATTGGTACTGACTTTTCATTGGTATGTCTATAGGGTAAATGAATTCTCAGGGATTTTTCCCTTCCACCATTACCCTCTATGACCCCCACCTGCAGTCCTGTGCCTTCACAGGCTTATCTGGCCCAGTGGGTGCATGCATTTCTAAGTGGGTTCACCTGGGCCTACGAAGAGGAATAAAAGGGCTGGGGAATGAGGAAGGTGAGCATGGGGAGGACCAAACACAAGAGAGAGAGAGAGCCCAGAGAAGGAGCCTGGAATTCCTGCCCCTGCTGTCTAGGCTGCCTGCTTGCCATACACTTGACCCAGGCATTCTGCCTGATGTGCTTAAGTGCCTGGTCCTTTGAGAGAGCATGAAAGCCTGTAAAATCTACCAAGGGTTTCGATATTCTTTAGTTGCTAGAACCAATGAACCTATCAGATGGAGATGGTTGCAAAACAACGATTACTCTATAAAGTGGCTATTGATACATGATTATTTATATAGTTTAATTTTCTCTAAGGGAATATAGTATCAGTTATATTTCTTTTTAATGTATTTTCAGTGATTGCCCTAGAGTTTTCAATATACTTTTATGATTAATCCAAGTCTGCTTTTAAATACACTATACCCCTTTAGAGGTCTTTTTTATATTTTTTAAGAGACCAGGTCTTGCTATGTTGCCCAGGGTTGTCTTGAATCTGCGGACTCAAGTTATCCCCAGCCTCAGCCTCCCAGCTAGGTGGGAGTAAAGGTGTCCACCACCACACCTGACTCCTTTAAAGGTCTTAGAGCAGTCACAATTTTCCCCTTTCATTTCTTGTAAAATTGTTGTCATTAATTTACTTATCTCTGTTAGAATCACACAGCTCACTGTTACCATTAACACTTGAAACAAACTGTTATCTTTTAAATCAATGAAGAAGAAAAAATACATTTTACTTTACCCTCATTTATTCTTTTCCTAACCCTTTCTTACATAAATGGATTCAAGTTTCTGACTCACAGCGTTTTCCTCCTATCCGAAGAAATGTTAAAGTTTGATGGTTCATTTTTTGCTTTTCAGAGAAATACATAATTTCATCTTAACCTTTGAAAGACAATATTCTAAATGCAGAATTCAAGGTGGGTGGGATTTCTTGTTTGAATGGTTTCTAATGGAAAGAAAATCTTTTTTCTCTCTTCCATTGGAAAAGTGTTTTTACTATATCTGGATTTTTTTTTTTTGAGAGGTCTTTTTCTTTCTACTTTGAATTCCTACCATTTGATTATGATATTCCTACATGCAGGGTTTTTTTTTTTAATTGTTTATGCTGTTTGATATTTTCTATGCTTCCTGGATGGTGTTTTGGTATCTGTCACTAAGTCTGGAAAATTATCAGCCAAGACACAGTAGTTCATTCCATTTTTTTTTCTTTGTTCCTTTCTCTCTTTCCTCTGATACTCCTATTCAGCATATATTATAGTGGTTGTAGCTATCACACATCTCTTAAATATTCTGTTCCTTCACTCCTTTTTTCTATTTGTACTTCAGTTTTAAAAATTTCTATTGGTATCTTTTTTCAGGTCAACCATCCCTTTCTCAGTCATACCCAGTCCACTGATGAGCCCATCAAAGACAGCCTTCATATATTTTTCAGTGTTTTCGATTTTCAGCAATTCCTTTGGATTCATTTTTAGAGTTACCATCTCTCTAATTACATAACCCATCTGTTCTTGCATGTTATCCTTTTTTATCTTTTTAACTAGCAGGCTTATCATATTGATTATTGTTGTCTTAAAATATTGGTCTGAAAATTCCAATATATGTGCCATGTGTAAATCAGCTCTGATACTTGTTCTGTCTCTTCAAATAATTATATGCTTTTTCTTTTACTATGTCTTGTAATTTTTTGTTGAGAACCAGACATGATATATAGGGGAAAATTAATTGACGTGAGTAGGTTTTTGTGAAAGATCCTATGTTTATCAGGCTAGGACATACTGTTTTTACTAATTGATCTAGGTTTCAGAGGCCGTAATTTCCTCAGTTTCCTTTTTTCTCTCCCCTATTGTATTTTAAATTCCCCAGTGATTTCTTAAATAAGGTCTGTGATATTCAGTTCTTTCACTTGTAACCCCCCTTTATATAGAGGAATGCTATAGATTGTGGCAAGATGTCTTTAAATAACAGTTCAGTGACCTCAGTGAGCCTCTATCCTTGGCTGCAACCTTTACAAATGATTCTCCTTTGTTAACCTAGTGGATGAGACAGAAAGAATAGAGTTGATTATTTCAGATCCTACAAGCCAATTAGAATCAAGTAAAATAGTTTCCCTTGAGAGTGCACTTTGTTAAGAAGAACAGAATGATCTGGAAATATCTCAAAATGGCTAGTCTCCTCTGTTTCAATGGAAGTACAATGGACAGTCCAGTTCTCACTGTGAGAAGTTGGTAGAAGCCCCAGAGGTAAGACTGACCAATGTGTGGCCCCTCAATCCCCAAATTGGGCGTTCCTGGTTATAACTCTTACCTTGTCCACCTTGAGCTTCCAAAAATTCACCAATTATAATTTCAGCTTTTTTGTCCTGGTACTGACTTCAGCATCAGTTTCTGAATCTGGGTTTCTGCTCTGTCAATTTCTATATATTTTTTTGCCAGATTCTGTGTATTGATCTGTCTCTGTAATACTGAAGACAATAATTTGCCCTGTGATCTTAATTCTCTCATGAATGTAATAAAAGTTGATTTTCAATTTTTTCAAATTTTTTTGAAGATGAGAGTCATGACTTACATCCACACTGGCCAGAAAATACAAGTTTTATTTCCATTTATTCCAATCCTTTTCTAAGGAAACTTCATTTTTTGCTGATGTAGCATCAACTGAAAACAATATATCTCTCAAATCATCACAGCATTTGGTAGCCGCCTGACTCCAAGATCGTTCACGTAGCCTGGCAACTAGATCTTCCAGCCACTCACATTTCCAAACTCATGAGAACACTCTGATAATCAAATAAGATAGAATCCTGGGAAGCACACAGTAGGGTGCCACATCCCCACATTTAAGAAGGCAGATTTGTTGCAGGACATCGGTTCTTATACTGAATTTAAACAATTTTATTGTTTATGCTTTTCTCAAATCCTATAACTTTTTACAAAGAAAACTTAGTAATAGGTATCCTACTATTACTATACTTACAGGGATCATTTTTTATCATTCATCACCAGAAATTTCTCTAAACATGCAGAGCACTGGAAACCAGAAGGATGTGGCAGTAGTGAGCTCTCCTGAGTGTGAAGCAAGCTCAGAGTGTTGCTGTAGCACTGGTCTTCGCCATGGATGATGTTCTTCTGCCCCTTCCTTTGGGATAGTGAGAGAGAGAGAGAGGATGCATTGTGAGTGATTTGGAGGGAAGGGGAAAGGGAGAGAGGCAGGGAATAAATAGTAGATATTTCCCCTATACTAGTTAAAATAACAGTTCTTAGTATCATGTTAGGAAAGTATTTTCCAAGCAAAAAATAAAATAAGATTTAAACATGCTTTAGTGATAGCCTCATTTTCTGACAAATAAAGTTAATACAAAATGAACACTATAGAAACTGTAATATTTTTGAATTCTAACAAGAAATAAATGAAAAATGGTGAGGAATCAGCATTTTAAAAATGCTTGGGACATAAACATGAAAATTAGGGTGACCTCGGGCTCTGGCTGTTTCTGTGCCAGCCCAAGTCAGAGATGCCCTGGATATTGCTTAGTCTTGGGAAGTGGGAAGAGAGAATGTAAAACTGAGATAGTCCATGAATCATGAGATCAGGTAATATTTCAAGGTCTCAGAAACCACACCACTTCACACATCCTGGGTTGGTAAGAGATCTTAAAGGTCTATTCTAACAGAGTGAGAGAATCATGCAATTACAACTATGAGAAAGACAAAGAATTGTTGACATTTGAACCCTGAAAAAGTTTGAACATATGAATTTGGGTATGAAAAATACTTTAAATAGGGTAACAATGGCACCTGCAAAACTCAAAATTATTTTTGAAAAATAAACTGCAAATATTAGCTAGTAAGTAGACACTCCTAAAATAAAGGACTTGACTTAAAAGACCAGAAGAGGTAACGGTGAACAAAACTTTTTATTAAATATGAGGGGAAAATATCCAAATTTGGTAGAGAATTTTGATCAGATAGGTATAGAATTAAGTTTATTCTTTCATTTATGCAAGGAGTGTATTGAATACCTAGGATTTTAAAGAAACATAAGTGATACCTGCCCTCTCATCTGGATCAAAAAATAAGAGGAATAAACAACCAGGAAAAAAAAAAACAACAGAAGTGGTAATTATAAAGTGTACAAGTGTGAAAAGTACTGCATGAATGTAGCACAGGATGTGAGGCACGAAGAAACACAAATTCCTGTATGTGAGTTGGTCAGCTGGGTCCTTTCTGACAGGGTGGCATGTGTGTTGCACCCTGAAACCTGAGGCAATTGGTTATATAAGGAGAAAGATGATGTGCGTTGCTGGTAAGGTTAAAGTTGCAAAGGACCTGAGATTGGCAAGCAACTGAACACAATTCAAGTGGTTGACCAGTGGATGGTGCAGAGGGAGGTGAAGACTTGGTTAAAGAGCTCTCACAGCCTGTGCTAAGGGGTGTGACTTTCCACAATATGTAGGCAAGTCATTAAAATGTGTACCGTGTGTGCATGTGTGTGTTCGTGGATCAATAATAAATTCAACAAGGCATCCATCCAAACACTTGAACACATTACACGAGGAAAACTCCCACATCTGCCCCTGTTCTTGTCCACCCCAATACTCCGATTTCAAGGGAATAGACAATCCTTTTCTTTCCTCCCTTTTTCTTTCATAAAAGATGGCACATCATGAAGTACTAATTTTGCTTAGCATCATCACCTTAAAATCCATCCATATTTTCACAAAAGGCAGAATTCTACCAATTCTTCTTTATTTGATTGCACATGCATATATCTTTTACATCATTGTCTACCTCAAGGTTCTCCTACCACCTCATCACCTGTGAACCATCATCTTAATCTCTGTGCTCATCCCTCCCCCAATTACACCCTCTCTCCCCCCTTGCTCTATGCTTTAGTTCTACTGTCAGTTTGTTTTTAATGCAGAATAGAATTCTATTGAGTATATATGTTGTGATTTAAATAATCAAAGAATACAAAGTGACAAAACACACAAAAAAAATGAATCTTATATGCCATAAAAAATAGTGCTTCCAGGGGGGAGTATGAGGAAGGAAAGTGGATAGTGGGGATAATGCAATAGTGTAATGACTCTGGACTTTACTGGTGGGTGAGTGAAGAATGTGGATGTTTTGAGGTATGAACTTGAACCCCCCAAATTGTATAGTTATTATCTGAACAGATGTTAAAGCAATAAAATTTGATTCAAAATATATTTCTAGCTTCCTTTTTTTATGTAACAGTGCTTCTAGAGATATCTTCATATCAACATATGGGGAGCTTCTTTAGTTTTGTTCCCCCACTGCATTAAGACATTCCATTGTGAGGCTGTACCACAGCTTATTTATCAGATCTCCTCTTGCTGGCTATTGAGTGTTTCACAATGTCTTGCAATTTCAATGCCTCCAAGAATAAGCTTGTATATATGTCACCTCCCATGTGTGCAAACACATGCAAAAGGCAAATTCCCAGTAGGCATTGCTGAACCAAATGTGAGGGGCATTTGCCATTTTGAAAGACATTCCCAATTGTCCTGCCTCATGCTCTGCAACATTTTGCATTCCCACCAGCAATGGATGGTAAGCATCTGTTTTCTTAAGCAAGGAAGTGACATAATTTGACTTACAATTACAAAAGCCCATTCCAGTGGAAGGATGGGTGGGAAAGCAGATGAGATCACTTAAAAGGTTTTTGCACTTACATAGCTGTTGGTGGGTGACAGGGAACCAGAGAGAAGTGAATGAGTGTTATTTTGCTTGAATCTACAGAATTTGGTCATGGGGGAGTGAGGGAGGTTTGGAGAAGGGCTCCATGGGGCATGGGCTAGGAGAGAACTGGGGATACACGATTTGGTTTGGTTTGGGTGCTTTCCGGGACATCCACGTTGAGAAGGTAGTTATACACGTCTAAAACTCAGAAGAAAGATGCAGTTTGGGGATAGAACTCAGAATAATACAAATGTAAAGATGACCTAGATAAGATGCAAAGAGAGACCAAGAACTATCCCAGTTCCAAGGCCCAAGGCAAGCTGGTAGGGAGGTGAGTACACCTGGGGTATCATGGAAAATGCCTTGGAAGAGTTTGCCAGGAAGATAGGTGTGGTGCACCATCTCCAAATCTGCTCAGAGGGTCATCCACAGGAATCTGCTGGATGGGACCTCGTGATGCCTTCATTGGAGCTCGTGCAAGCATACCAGGGTCCCATCAGATTCAAGGCAACTACTAGCAGCCTAAAGTGACATCTCCTTCAGAATCTCTAGAGAAAGGAAAAGAGCACAAGACATCATTGTCCAGAAAAAAGAGAAAACAAAAGGAGGGGTCAAAAGGGAAAAACAGAAAGAGTAATGAGATGCTGGCTTACAAGGGTCCAGAGAAGCACTGGTGCTGAGTGCTGGGGCTGAGTGCTAGGTACTGGGTGGATATGCTCAGCCTCACTCTGTTTTGTCCTCGCCTGCAGGTCAATGGATAGTGCTGTGTGGATTCCTAGGAAGTGCTCTTCAGAGAGCTGGCACCGCTAAAACAGTTTTTGCAATAAAGAGGATTTAACTTGCAATTAAAAAACAATTCCAAGACAGCAGAAGGGAGGAGGAGATGCCATTCAATCTTATATCCATGCAGCTAACCCTTGAAACATGTGACTTTCAACTGCACCATCCACTTTAATGCAGTTTTTTTCAATAAATAAAATCAATGCTTGAGCTGTTGCATCTGCAAATAAATAACAATTTCTTTTTCACATTATTTTTATTTCTGAGGTCTAGTGTTTGTCATACCAAAATATCTGCAGTGTTTTGTATCATGGAAGACAATATTGATATAGGTACTGAACACCAGACCAGGCATCTTACAGCAGATGAATAAGTAATAGTTCAGTATTGGCAATGCATTTTCTCTTCCTTGTGACTTCACAGATAACACTTTTCTTTTCTCTAATTTACTTCATTGTAAGAAAACAGTCTATGCTACAGATAACATACAAAGTCTATATGCACTGACTTCATATTTTCAGTAAGGATTGGTCAACAATAGACTATTAGTAGTTAATTTGATGGGGAAGCTTAAAAGTTACTGTATGCCGAATTCTTATTTCAGGGATTGACAACCCTAAACCCAAAGTGGTCAGTAAAGTCTCTCTCTCAATATCTAGAGATAGAGACAGAGATAGAGACAAAGATAGAAACAAAGATAGAAATAGATATAGATAGACATATAGATATGTCTATATAACTACAGATATAGGTATATATAGAGATATACACATACATATATACACATATAGCCATATAGGTATAAACATGTATGTACATATATGTTTGCATGTAGACATGCTTAAGCCTTTGTATGATATAAATATGTATACATTAAATTATTTATATATAAACTTAAAGTACATTTGTCATCAAAGGAATTGGAAAAAAATAGTATCCCAACCAAAAAGGCAAACCAAGGGTTCAGAGCAGTGGTGGTAAGACACAGAGAAGGCCCTGTGGTTATTCACCTGAGATTCCAGGTGCATCTGTTGGCACCTTTACTCGGAGAACTGAATGCCAGTCATACTGGCTGGTAAGGTCTGAATAAACGCCACAGTTCTATTCATAGTTTTCTATCAATTCTCATTCACTAGACAATCATTGTACAATTATCAACAATTAGGGGAGCTGGGTAAAGGGTTTGTGGGCATTTTCTCCTGTTCTATTTTTGTAAGTTTAATGATTCTAAAATTAAAAGTGAAAAAAGTGAATGAGAACATTTATTTTCTTCCCAAGTCCGCTGCCTTTGCCAGTGCCCTGTGCCAGGAGGGTCAATCCTTCCCTCAAGCTGCAGACGCCAACGCTTCCTTGCCTCACTGGCCCCCGGTCCTGCCAACTCTGTCCCAGAAACTTCCATCAGGCCTGTCTCCATCTGCTCTGCTCAGCCATGTTCCTGCTTTGTCTCCTGCTATCTTCACAACCCCTGACACCCCCACAATGAGAGCTGACCTGCTCCCTGCCTGCTGCTGCTACTGCTGAGGAAGTTCTCATTCTCAAGTGGACTGCATTCTTCTACCCCCACCCATTTCAAAGCACTGTACTTCATGGTCCAGCTGCCTGGCCCCCTTCATTTCCCACCACTTCCACCTTCCTTCCAGAGGGGATGCCAGCCTCTAGCTGCCCAAACAAGCCCCTGGAATCTGGCCCCTCTGTCCTGGTTTGCCACAAGCTTCAAGGATTGCCTTTTCCTATGGCTTCTCACAAATCCATCGACCCCCTGGAAGTACTACTGACTGCTGACTCTTGAGTCCCACATCCACAGACTCATCCTTCCCCTGATTGCTAGTGTTTTGATGCCAGCGCCCCCCTCAGCTTTATAGCCCAAGAACATAGCTCAGTTCCTAGTGCATAATAGATCTGCAAAGGGGTGGTGTTGCATTGAACACATGCCAAAGCTTCATTTACACCTGGCTTAATCAGATTTCCATAGCCATGGACTTTCATATGAGATGGAAACAAGGCATTTTCCACCCTCTGAAGTGACTCTACTACTCACTCCCTCCAATCATGCTGCCAGCCAACAGAAAATGGCCAAGAATATCAAATTGTAATCTACTTAAATGTTCTTCAGTTGAGAAAAGGATTCAGTTCAATAGGACTTCAAGTTATCTTCAGCTTCCTTAACAAAATTGGAATCGGTTCAGCTTGCATTGGCAGACGCGAATGAATGTGCTTGTTGGTGCAGCCTGCACTGTGCTCGGCGGCCCATGCAGAATTCATCTGAGAGAGAGTGGCAGAGGAAACCCCCACCTTACAATGCAGCTGACATCCCTACTAAAATCTGCACCCCTAGGATGCACATGGGTGATTTGGGATGCAGGAAACTGGTGAGTCCTTGATTTTCAGTTTATTAAAGCGAAGTCAGGATTGTTAAAGCAGAAGTATGAACTCCACCATCAGACTATCAACCTAATATTTGTGGCCAAAGGGACATGGCTCTCAAGTTGCCTTTGTCTCTGTAACCTTATACACACACCCACATGCCACATGCATTCATACCTTTGCACACATACATCCAAATGCATACACACACACTCACACATGCACACATTGCACACAGCTTCTTTCCAACCAGCTTTGCAGAGTTCCTCCATATTACATTTGGCACACAACATCTTTACACACCTTCCCCAAGAACCAATTGTTTCTAGCCTGATTTGCAGAGCCAGGTTCCCACAGTTTCCTGCAATATACTATGACTATTTTTGATTCTTTGTTTACATCCTGAGCAAAGTGTTCACTAAGAACAAGTACGGTGTGGAAGAAATGGGTACAGCCTGCCCAAGAACTTCAGAACTTTTGGAGAGGTTACAGTGGAACTGACCACAGTGGAAAGCGAATAGGCACTCCCTAGACTCACACAGACAGCACTATGCCTGAGACTTTGATGCATCTTAAGAGAGACGTGTTTCTGGTCAAAGAGAAGACATAAGCATGGAAGAAGGAGCACAGCAAACTACAGCACAATGAAGTCAGAGGAACCCTGCACTTAGGCAGGCTTGGCTTTAGGACAGAGATATTCACAAGACCCATTGCAAAAATTCATCAACCTCAAAGTCAGTTGCACCTGTTTTCCTATCAGCTCACCTGAAACCCGTTACCTTCCAGATACTGTACTGGCAGAGAATTTCTTCTGGGATCCAATATGTGCTTCATTCTGCAGACAGAGGCAGCCGTGTGTGAGCCCTCTCTCTGGTGAGCACCCTGGCACAGTGATGGAGTGCCCTCTGGGCCACTAACATCAGGGAGGGCACACCTTACAGCCTTTTCACCTTCCCAGGCACCAGGATGAGAATCTGTGGCAGTATTTGCATACCTGATTGATTTGAACAGCTGGGTCTGAAATCATCTAAGTGCACATCTTTTCTGTCCACTGTAACTCATCTGAATGCACACTTCTGGATTCTGAGCCAGCTGCAAGCACACAGCAAATGAGAAAGGTCTCCAGGAAGGGAGCATTGTTGGAGAGCTGCCTCCATTATGTGGATTGTTTGCAAGTAATGCTCACAGAGCCCAGTTTCAACACTGACACGCTGATTTGCCACCTTTCAAAGACCTTTCTGCGTAGACAGCTAGAAAAATGCCTCGCCGTGCCCTCAGACTGACTTCATTCAATTTCCTGCCTTTTCTCAGCTAATCTTCAGTCTGTAATTTCCTAATGACTCATTGGGCTGTTCTGCTGATCACTGAAAGGCATCTCTGGCCAAGCTGCCCTGCGTGTATCTGTACTTGGATTTTTGTCAGCAGTTCTTATGATGAACCAGCACCAGGGTGTCCCTGGGCATCCAGCATCTCTCTGAGGTAAGAATACACGCACCAGGAAGGAGGCCAGGACAGGCCACACCATAAATCTCAGCGTTCCAACTCTGAGAAGGTGAAGGGCCTTTATACTCCCTGCACAACCTCCAGGAGGCAAGGTCTGATGGGACCAGATCTGTTCTTTCTGGACCCTAACACACAGCACAGCTTGGAAGGGACGAATGAAGGCATATCTAGATTTCCAAGTCCAGGCTCCCCTCCCTTTTTTATAGGCACCGCACGCCTCTCCCCTTGACTCTTCCAGGTGATAGGGTACGACCCCAGTACTAAGTAATTGTCTCCTGAATACATCCATTAATGTCAAACTCTGAAATTATATAAGTGGCTGAAGATGGCACTCTGCTCATAGGTCAGCATTTCCAAGTTAATGAGATTATGAGCCTGTGGATGACATACTAGTCTGAATGGAAGCCTTTGGGACAAGCTGTTACAAAGTTGTTATTATTAGTATTACCTGCATTTATTTGGGAAAAGGCCCTCCTGCCTCTTACCCATGAACAAAAGATGCCTGAAATAAGAAGTCATATTACCAGGTCTGAAATCCATGGTGAACCAGAGGATAGATGAGCCTGTCTGACATCAGGGCTCCCTGCTGTTCCCCATCTCCTGCCCTTTCTAATCAATCAAGAGTCAAGTTCATATGGGACCTCCTGTCTCCATCAGGTCTCCCCTCCTACCTCACACCTGCCTCATCTTCCACCTGCCACCATCATTCCGGCATCTTTCGGTACAATGGCCCTGTACTGAGGTACCGTTTCCTGCATTAATATCCCTACAATCTTTCCTCATTTGCATACATATAAAAAATCAAAAGACAGGAACTCAATCAAGCTACCCAAACATGTACATGACTCTTACCAAGCACCTCAGAAACTGACCTCTACCCCTTTCTCTGATTTCATCCGCCCATCTCTCTCACCCATCAATCCTTACCCATCAATACACCCCTGAACCCATTCAAGGCTGTTTGAGCCCATTCCTTCTAGGAACTACCAGAAAGAAGCAAGTTTCTTCTTACCATCCACCATCCCCTGAGTTCTCTGCTGCCCACATGACATGAACTGTGGAGTCATGGCAGATGAATGTTAGCTTCACCACCAAACCAGAGACACCAACATCAAGCATGTTTTAAGATAATAGCTGACTCCCAAGGTTGTAGCATGCCCGGCATACAACAGGGACGAAAAAGACAGATGGTTGATATTCAGCTCACTCTCATTCATGAGAATGTGCTGAATTAAAAATGAGCTAATTGTTAGCCAATGCAGGAAGAGATTAAGGAGTAACCTGGGTCAGGACACCCCAGAATGTGAAAAGAGCAAGCAAATCACCCTCAGAGAACTCTCAGACAAACAAGGAATTCCCCTAAGGCCTCTCCTGCCTCCTCCCATGGAGCTATCAGGACAGATGACAGCACTGATGTCACCTGTCTGTACAACATTCGGACTCAGCACAGGTGATCACAGGGCCAGAAGCTGGTGGCAATGATCTTGTCACAGATGGACTGTCACTCAGTCTGCACCACTCTCCTTTTGGCACTTTCCACACGTGGCTAAGAATATACACTTTTGGAGCCTGATGTAAACATTGAAATGTAACCATAAAAATATCCATCTGTTTCTTCAAATTCCCATTTCTGATGTGTATGGTATGAGGAATGTGCTCCCAGAGGCTGAGTGACCTGAGTGGACTTTAATCTTCTAAGCTAAACCTGAGAATACACAGTGAGCTGCAAAATGCAACACAAAGTTTCAGTGTACGTGTCTTTTGAAATGGTTTGCCTTTAAAACTGCACCAAGTTTCCTCAAAACACTCACCAAGGCTCAACCATATATGATCTACTGATTCTACTAGAATGGTAGCAGAGTCTACAAATCTACCCAAAGGACACAAAAACACCAATTTGAAAGGAAAGCTGCACGCTTATGTTTATTACAGCACTATTTACAATAGCCAAGACAGGGAAACATCCTAATGACCAAAACAGATGAGTGGATCAAGAAGAGGAGGTATAGATACACAGTGGAGTACTACTCAGCCACCAAAAAAAAAAATCAACTCATGTCATTTGCAACAACATGGATGGAGCTGGAAGAGATTATGCTAAGCCAAATAAGTAAGAAGGAAGAAGACAAATACCAGCTGACTGCACTTTTAGATGGAACAAAGGGTCAGAAAAAAGACAAAACTTGCAAGCTGACCATTGATCTGGGGCATATAGCAGGAGAAAAGAGGGAAATGGGGCCAAACAGTAGAAGGACTGTGATGATGGATCACCCAGTACTGTGGTGCTGGGAGACTGCAGAGACTACTAAAAGGGAGGAAATCAAATACTGTACAAAAGTGGACAGCAATGTAAGAAAACAAATAAATAGATTAAGCCAAAAATTAAAACGATCTGCCATTGGTTTGCAATACTATGTAATTTCAGGAGTCTATGTCTGTATATTTGATAAATGTCTATACCACACGCACCCAGGATCCAAGTTCTAGTGCCTTCACTTCTATTCAGTTGGCCCCTTTATCATCTCTCTCAAGTCCTTCCCTCTGGAAACCAGCCTTTCCTCGTCAGTCTCAACATGGTGTTTGTGTTTTGTTAGATTTTGTGCTTTGTTCTCTATATTCCGTGTATGAGTGAAGAAATCATCTGACATTTGCTTTTACTTTATGATAGTTTTCATTTCACTGTCCTAAAGCGCTTTGCAGGCGGCGTCTCCCTCCCTGCCTCTGGGAGAAGCATTTTCACAGGAGCCCGAGGCCAGGGCAGCTGTGACCCCAGAGGTCCTGCTCCCTGGGCATGGGCTCAGTGGGCAGCTGCTGCACTGGTGCAGGCAGGGGTGTGTGTCCATGGCTCCAAGAAGGGCGACCCGGGCACCTCCCAGCATGGGTGCGGGTAAGGCAAGCGGCGGTCCAGACCCAGCTCCTGCCTCCCTCTTGGCTCTAGAGCTTAGAAATGGGAAGAAAATAGATAACAGCATTGGAAAGAAGACCAGCAAAGAAGACCATTCCTCTGAGAAATGTAAAGGATTCTTGGAAAGGCACAAGCAAGGCAGGACTGGAAGCACAGCTGAGGGGGTGGGACCACCAGGAGGCTGGGCCTGAGCCAGGTATCTGGTGGGCGCTGAGCTAATATCCAGACCCAGGGAGAGGTCAGGGGTCCACTGGTTACCCCTTTCCTGCCCAAAGCCCCAGAAAATGCGGCTCCCTGGCAGGAGGAAAACTAAGAATGAGCAGGGACATACAGAGCTGATTCTAAAACATTCGAGAAGATGGCGCATGGGTGACAGGGTGGTGGGAGACCCCTGGGACTGACAATAATGAAACAAACAGATAGATAGATAGATAGATAGATAGATAGATAGATAGATAGATAGA
>PVHY01010214.1:0-52944 GCA_004024945.1 Uropsilus gracilis | reverse complement strand
TCAACAGGGAAAACAAAAAGTCTATAAAGCCTCAAGTGGTCAGTGAACTGACCCCAGTCACCATTCTCAGTCCCAAAGGTCCCAAAGACACGTGTCTGTGATGGTGTCCTTTTGCCCCTCCAAACCAGAGAGGCAGGCAGCCTGCAAAGTTTCAGTCTTTACCCGTCGCCTTCTTTGCTTCCTCTCTCTCCAGTGCTCCAAGCTGCTCCGCTTCTCCAAGGTGCTTCAAACTTCTTCCACAATGGCTGATGCACAAATGAGCTTTCCACATCCCTGGCCATCTCCAGGGACCAGCTCACTAGGCCGCCTTGCTGCGGTGCCACACGCTCCACACCAGCCACTCTTCTGCAGGTCACCATGGCTCCTTGACACCACCAGCTCACTCTTCCAGGGGGTTTCCCCTGGCCACATGGGACTGTTCTCTCAGTCCGCCATTCTCATCTCCTCCCTTCCTTTCTCTTTTTTTCTATCCTTGCTCCTTTCTTTTATCTGCCTTTTGGTGTTTCTCACTTCCTCTTGAGAGTCTTTCTCCCAGGCCCCACCCACCAGGGTACTCTGGCGCCAACACAATTTTTAACCGAGTCACTCACAACCCTTTTTAAGAAGACTGCAACTTGTAAGCCCTAATTTCATGGGCTGAGCAGGGCTGGCTCTCCACTCAGCCTCTCCCCACTCCCCATCTTTAGGGGATTTCCAGTTACCTCACTGACAAACTCAGTTGTGGTCAAAGATGAATAAGCACACAGGTCTGGAGGAAAGGAGACAGCTACCTCCATCGCAGGAAGCTTCACAACAAAGGAGTCAGGATAGCAGCATGACACAACTGAACCCCAACTGACCCGCAAGACAAAAGGTTTCTTTCTTTTTTTTTTTTTTTTTGGAGACTAGGTCTCGCTATGTTGTCCGGGAACCGCAGGCTCACGTTGCCCAAGGTATCATAGACTCAAGCGATCCCCAGCCTCAGCTTCCCAGGTAGCTGGGATTACAGGCACGTGCCACCAACCCAGCTATTTTTTGGGGACTAGGTCTTGCTAGTCCTTGCCCTGGTGGGACTCGAACCATGATCCCTGGCCCCAGCCGTGACTTCCTAGGCTGCCGTTCACAGGCATGCACCACCATGCCTGGCCCGACAAGAGGTTTCAGACATGAATGGACTAACTACTTGCTACAAAGGCACTCCTGGAAATCTAAGCAGCACGGGCAGCTTAGCCCCACGATCGCAGGCCCTCACTGAGGAAACAGATATTGCACCAATAAAGAGAAGAGACCAACAGGCCAAAAAACACTGACCAATGACTTGCAATAAAAGGGAGGTAGGAGCCACGGGGGGGAGGGGGGAGGGCAGGGAAAATGATAGGTCATAACTATACAAATATGACTGAATCTGTATGAAGAAAATAAAAAGAAATAAAAGTAAAAAAAAAAAAAAGGACACCCATTTTAACTTTATGGCTTTGAAGCAATTTCAGGAAACGAGGGGGTAAACAGAACAAAAAGGGTTTCCATTGCTCTTAAGTGTTCAGAAAATTCCTCGGATTTGGGGGAGCTCTGTGCCAGGCAGAATCAGAGACAAAAGACCAAACACACATACTTCTTGTTTTGAATCACAATCCCACAATAGCCAAACAAGGTACCAAAAAGCTTACTTACTTCATTCATAGGAGAATCTCTCCTTCAGTTGATTTATTCTTTATTACAAAAACGTTTAAACACAGTTTCTCTTGTAGCCTGGTTCCCAGCAGATTAATTAGAAGTTGCCTATTAGAAGAGAATGTTCTCAGAGGCAGATATGTGAAGGTCAGAAAAAGGGCCAGCTAATAAGGAGGGACAGGAAAATCTGTAGTTATGTAAAAAAGCAGACACAGCAATGCAAAATACACAGCTGTGTGGAACGATTCTCTGAAGGGACAGATGATCCAACGAACTCCCAAAGGCATTATTTTTAGCCAGAACAGCAGCCTATCACAATGATGTCCATGTTTTTTTTTGTTTGTCTTTTTGTTTTTTTTGAGACCAGGTCTCGCTATGTTGCCCAGGGTAGTCCCAATTCTGCAGACTCAAGCAATCTCCAGTCTCTGCCTCCCAGGTAGCTGGGATTACAGGCACCCACCACCGTACCCAGAAGCTTTTTCCAGACCAGGTCTCGCTATGTTGCCTGGAGAAGTCTCAAACCTGCAAACTCAAGGGATCCCAGGCCTCTTGCCTCCCAGCACTTGGATTACAGGCATGTGCCAGCACAGCCGGCAATGTCCAAACTAGGTTGAATGATATGTATGCTATTGTGTTTAGAGTGGCCAGGGTGTTTAGCATTTCAGAGACTCCTGTACAAATGGTTAAAACAATAACAGCCCCTTAGCACAACACCAAAATGGAAATTTTGCAGTGTATTAGGAAACAGCACTGCCAATGCCGTCAGACAAAGTGTGTTGGCGGACTACCGTGTCCCTGAGGATGGTTACAGAGGCTGCTCAGCCCAAGGTAAATGACTGACTGCAAAGCAGAGGAACGGTGGCAGTGAGTACAAACTCAGAGGGGAATGACTGGATGCTTTCTCCCCGGGGTGGGGAACAAGACAAAGACGTGGGCTCTGACCACAGCTGTTCAGCATTATCCTGGAGGGTCCAATCAGAGCAACTGGCAAGACGAGGAAACAAAAGGTTACAAAGGAATAGGAAACAATCCCCTGCCTATGCTCAGATGATATAGAAGGATATACAGAGAATCCCAAGGAACCCCCTAAAAGATCATGAGAGTGCCTTTAAGTGCAGCCTAGAGCGCGGCTGAGACTAGGAATCGCTTGAGTCCATGAGTTCAAGATCCGCCCGGGGCAACATAGTGAGACCTAGTCTCAAAAAATAGGCGGATGTGGTGGCACGTGCCTGTAATCCCAGCTACCTGGGAAGCTGAGGCTGGGGATCGCTTGAGTCCATGGTATCCTGGGCAATGTGAGCCTGCAGTTTCCTGGGCAAAAATAGCGAGACCTAGTCTCAAAATAAAAAAAATTTAAAAATTAAAAAATAAAAGACCATGAGAACAATGAAATGAATGGAGGAAGGCTGCAGGATACAAGATCAGCACATAAAAATGAATTGTGTTTCTTAAGCACTTGCAGTGAACAATCTGAAAATGAAATTAAGATGCAATTGCATTCACACTAGCATCCAAGGAACACTTAAAAATGTATTTCCAAAGAGCAAGACTTATTCTGAAAACTACAGAGCATTGTTGAAAGACATTAGAAATCAAATAAATGGAAAAAACATTTTATGTTCATGGATTCAAGGAATGAAGACTGCTAAGATGGGAATAGTCGCCAGACCCAGATTCAGGGCAGTCCCTATCAGAATTAGAGCTAGCCTCTATGGAGAAGCAGACAGACTAATTTTAAAATTCAAATGATATTTTAAGAGACTCCCCTTCTGGGTGTGGTGGTGCACACCTGTAATCCCTGCCTTGAGAGGCTGAGCCTAGGGATCACTTGAGTCCACAGGTCCAGAACTACCCGGGGCAACATAGCAATACCTAGTCTCTTAAAATAATAATAATAAAAAAGAGAGCCCCCAAATAAGCAAAAATAGTGCTGAAAAATAGTAAAGTTGGAGGATTGACATTTCTTAATTCAAACTTACAAAGCAATAGCAATCAAGGCAGTGTGATTTTGGCAGAAAGATAGACATAGATAGGTCAGTGGGGTAGAATGAGACTCCAGAAATAAACCCACATGTCTATTCTGAAGTGACTTTTGACAGTGGTGTCAAAATCACTCAGTGGAGAGAGAATAACTTTTTCAGTAAGTGATACTAAGACAACTGGAATCCACAGGCAAAAAAATGAAATGGCAACCTTCTCTTATCTCTTACTTCACTGAAAATCAACTCCCAAATGGATCAAACACCTAATAAAAGCACTGAAGATGCCAGGCAAGGTGGCATACGCATATAATCCCAGCTACTTGGGAGGCTCAGGTTAGGAATCACTTGAGTCTGTGGGTTCGAGACTACCCTGGGCAGCATAGCAAGACCTAGTATCAAAAAATAGCTAGGCCAGGCATGGTGGCGCGTGCCTGTAGGCGGCAGCCTAGGAAGCCGCGGCCGGAGCCAGGGACTGCAGTTCGAGTCCTGCTGGGGGCACGTAGCAAGAACTAGTCCCCCAAAAATAGCCAGGCATGGTGGTGTGCACCTGTAATCCTAGCTACCTGGGAGGCTGAGACTAGGGATTGCTTGAGTCTGCAGGTTTCAGACAACCTCAGGCAACAAAGTGAGACCTAATCTAAAAAAAAAAAAGCACCAAAGACATAAATGAAAAGCTAAAATGAAGTGCTTAGAAAACAACAGGTAAATTTCATGAGTTTGGTTGTGGCAATGGAGTCTTAACTATGACACAAAGACACAAAACACATACAAATCAGACTACATCAAAATTAAAAAAAACTGTCTACCAAAGGATGCTATCAAGAAGGGAGAGCACAATTTGCAGAATGAGAGAAAACATTTGAAACTCATGTCCCTGGTAAAGCACATGAGTCCACAATATATAAAGAATTCTTACAACTCAATAACAAAGAGGGGGGCGAAATAAAAAATGGGCAAAGGATCTAAAAGGACATTTCTGCAAAAAGATAAACAAGAGGCTAAAAACATATGCAAGAAACTTGACATAATTAGGTATATGGGAAATACCAAATCAAAACAACTATGAGATACTTTCAAAGACACAGGAAGTCAGATAAAAACAAGAGCTAGATAGGCACGGCGGCTCATGCCTGTAAGCTTCAGCCTATGAAGCGGCCAGGGCTAGGGATTGCGGTTCGAGTCCCGCCTGGGGCCCGTAGCGAGACCTAGTTCCAAAAAAATAGCTGGGCGTGGTAGTGCATGCCTGTAATCCCAGCTACCTGGGAAGCTGAGGTTGGGGGTCGCTTGAATCTGTGGTACCCCGGGCAACAAGAGCCTGCGGTCCCACAGGCAAAAAATAGCGAGACCTAGTCTCAAAAAAAAAAAAAAAAAAAAAAAAAAAAAAAAAAAAAAAAAACCAAAAAAAAAAAAAAAAAAAAAAAAAAAAAAAACACACACAAAAAAAAACCCCACAAAAAACAAAAACAAGAAACAAGAGCTGACTAGGAAGTAAGGGAATTGGAACCCTCATACAATGTTGGTGGGCATGTAAAATGATGCAGGTACTTTTATTTTTTTATTTTATTTTATTTTTTTGAGACAAGGTCTCGCTATTTTTGCCTGTGGAAGCACAGGCTTCCGTTGCCCGGGGTACCACAGACTCAAGTGATCCCCAGCCTCAGCTTCCCAGGTAGCTGGGATTACAGGTGTACGCCACCACGTCCAGCTATTTTTTTTTTTGGAACTAGGTCTCACTACGTGCCCCCGACGGGACTCGAACCGCGATCCCTGGCCCCAGCTGTGGCTTCCTAGGCTGCCGCTTACAGTCATGCGCCACCATGCCCGGCCTGCAGGTACTTTTAAAACCTATCTGGCAGTTCCTCAAACATCAAGCTAGCATACTCCTAAGTATCTACCCAAGAGAAATGAAAACATGTCTCCACATAAATCATACCAGCACATTAACAACAGCTACAGGGTGGAACAACTCAACTGTTCACCAATTGATGGATAAACACACTGGTGCACTTGGATTACAGGCACACACCACTACACCTGACTATCTTTTTAAGAGACTAGGAATTGCTATATTGCCCGGGGTTGTCTCAAACCCACAGACTCAAGTGATTCCCTAGCCTCAGCCTCCCAGGTAGCAGGGATTACAGGTGCATGCCACCATGTTTGGCTGTGTGTGGGATCTTCTTACCCAAGCTTGACAATCAAATGGTGGAGCTGTCCTTTTGAACATGGATATCACAACATAAATCTTACCTCAGAGAGAGAGGTGGGGACTTATCATCTTGAAAGAATTAAATTCCTGGTAAATATGTCAACAAACTACTGAAAAATAATCGAAGCTTCCCTCTACTGCTTACATAACTAAATCGACCTTTCATTTTTGGGAAAAATACAACTAGTACTGGTCTGCCTTTGTATTTAAATTGCTTATTAATCTAAGCTGGGTGTGGTGGTATGTGCCTGTAATCCCAGCTATTTGGTAGGCAGATGCTAGGAATCACTTGTCTGAGAGTTCGGGACTACCCCAAACAACATAGCGAGACCTAGTCTCTTAAAAAAAAAAAAAGAAATTGAAAGCCAAAGCTGACCTGAACCTCTCCACCAGGTCTTTGGAGAGATTCTAGGAAAGTCTCACAAGATGCAATTTTTCCTCAGATTGGAGTCTCAAGGAAAATGGATTAAGGCACCCATTTGAGCCCTCATTTCCCCGGGATAGCCCTTCATCGCCAGCCAGGGAGTTTTGAATTCCGGCTTCTCTCAGACTCATGCTCAAAGACACCTGAACCACCCTGGTGGGACCCCTGTCTCTGAGATAAGGTTCTTCTCCGATGACTCACAATTGGCAGACTATCCTCTTTGATGTCCTGGGTCATCACCTCTGAGAAGAGCAGGACACAGTAGCTGAAACTGCGAGTACACATTTTATTTTCAAATAACCGGTATTAATCCCATCTTGTAAAAAATACATTTTTGCCCTGTTTATAAAAAAAAATAATTGCTTGTTATGAAATAATTGGATTGTACAGAAAGTATAAGGAATAAAAATTAGAAGTTCCAGTGCCGCTAAGCTTTAGACTATCACTATTGAAAGTTTGATGAGTTTCCATCCTGTTTATATATAGTAGGTGCATATGGGTTTGCAAACATGTACATGTAGCAGACGCTGACATCAGTGTAAGAGGAATATACATATGTGAACATATTACATATATAAGTATATCTTAAACTATTATATACAAGTTATTCCATATAATAAAATATTGTGATTTGCTTGAACAACAAAAAAAATCACTTATTAATCTAAACAGTCAAAACCACCAAGTGTCTGTCATGTATCTCCTTCTAACCTTGAGTCCTTTCGTGTAGAGTATCTCTTGGGCCCTGTCTTGAGCAGTGGACTCACAGCATGGGGGTGTGGGAAAGTGGGGTTTGGGAGTCAGATGATGTGTTTGCGTCCTGCTGTCACTGTGAGTCACTCACCATTTGGAACCTGCCTCCACACCTACAAACTGGATGGCATCGGCCTGCCCAGTTCATCTCAGAAGTATGAGGGGAGTACCAAGTAAGAGAGCAGATGCCAGGTAGGGCTGTAAATCAAAGCCAGCTACAAAGATTAAATATTCACAGCTACTGAGCAAGTGCTTTGTATGAATGTTTTCTTTTCTTTTTTTTGCATCTATATGAATATTATATATTTTATTTGACATATTACTAAATATAATGGGAGCCAAATAAAAACTATTTTCTGTATCTGACAAATACATGGTTTGCATTTAAGGTATCCAGAATGCTATCTTGTGAAATGATTATCACAGTCAGATTAACTACTCATCTCTTCTCATAGTTACCTTTCTCCTGTGATGAGAACATTCTAAGCCTACATATTGTATGAGTGTCTTCAATGCTTGTGAAATCAATCTCTCCAATGCTTCTGGGACACAGATCGGTGAGTGTTTAGTGGGTTACAACCCCAAAGCCTCCCTCATGGTCATGTTTAAACAGTGTGGAAAGAGGGCCAGGCATGGTGGCGCATGCCTGTAGGTGGCAGCCTAGGAAGCTACGGCTGGGGCCAGGGATTGCAGTTCGAGTCCCGCCGGGGGCACGTAGCAAGACCTAGTCCCCAAAAAATAGCTGGGCATGGTGGCGTGCACCTGTAATCCCAGCTACCTGGGAAGCTGAGGTTGGGGATTGCTTGAGTCCCTGGTACCCCAGGCAACATGAGCCTGCAGTTCATGGGCACAAACAGCGAGACCTAATCTCCCAAAAACAAAACAAAACGTGTAAAGTCACCTATTTGCATCCAAATCATTTGTTCAAGAAGGATTTGGACTGACTTTTAAATTCATGGGTTGTCACAAAGCTTTTTAATTAATACTGCTTCCTGTTCTTCCTTTTAATTATTTTTCTGCGTATTGGCATTTTGGCCAGATGGTGAACAGAAAGAAGCAATTCATTCAATTGTGGGCCAGTCAAAGCTGCAAGTTTTTATTAGTGTCTAAAAAGATCAGTGAAAAGAGGTAGATGCGACTGGCCCCAAACTGTGATTTTTATGCTTCTGATTTCAATTTTTATTGGTGTTGAGTGACTGGGTTTATGATCTGACCAAGAGACGATAAATGATGAATGACAAAACTTCTGGCACATGTTTGGGGAGAGAAAAAAAGACAGCTATATAATTTCAGCAAAATACTACCTGCTCTGTTACCTGCTTTGATTTTATTTATTATTTTGAGACTAGGTCTAGCTATGTTGCCCAGGATCGTCCCAATCCTGCAGACTCAAGCGATCCCCAGCCTCAGCCCCCCAGATAGCTGGGATTACAGGCGCCACCACGCCCGGCTGCTTTTTCGAGACCAGGTCTCACTATGTTGCCTGTGCTAGTCTCGAACCCACGAACTCAAGCCATCCCTGGCCTCTTGCCTCCCAGCGCTTGGATTACAGGCGTGCACCACCACGCCTGGCTGCTACTGCTTTTATCTAGGACAGAAGTGCTTGAAGGTAATGCTCAACAGGTCTACGCCACAGCCCCTACTCAGAGCGCTCCCTGGGTTTAAGGATGCTGCTGCTTTTTCCTTCTTGGCTTAACTTGTTCTAGGAACAGGTGTCGCAGGCATCTCTGACAGCAGTAATTTATAATGAAGATGGCCCAGGAGTCTGACTGCGATGCCCTCTGGTGGCCTAGAGCTTTTTTTTCCCTCCCCCCCAACCTCTGAGCTTTCTTTTTATCTGCAATTGCGAAATTAAAACAAACTAACAAAAAACAAAACCACCAAAAAACCCCTGCCACTTCCGAAGCAATAGATTATTTATAACATATAAAGTCAACAAAGACAAATGGGAGAGGTCTTCTCTGATCTCTATCGCCCGCACAACCATAAGGCATTTTGACAGCACTCACTCCAGTGTACGTCTATGCTCAGTGAGTCATAAAACCATTAATAGCAAGATCCTGCCCTCTACCAAAGGCACAGAAACTAGATGCAGACCTGGAACTAAAGCTCAAAGGGGAAGAAGAGCAGAAAGTACCTGGGTTTTGGAAGCCTTGTAGGAGTATTAAATAAAATACTCAAAGCAGCCGGGCACGGTGGCTCGTGCCTGTAAGCTTCAGCCTATGAAGCGGCCAGGGCCAGGGATCACGGTTCAAGTCCCACCTGGGGCCTGTAGCGAGACCTAGTTCCAAAAAAATAGCTGGGCGTGGTGGTGCACGCCTGTAATCCCAGCTACGTGGGAAGCTGAGGCTGGGGATGGCTTGAGTCTGTGGTATCCCGGGCAACGAGAGCCTGTGGTTCCACGGGCAAAAATAGTGGGACCTAGTCTCAAAAAAAAAAAAAAAAAAAATACTCAAAGCATGGAGTAGGGCACTGGCACACAGCTGATGCTCAATAATGGTAGCTATTAACATAATTTAGCATGAGATAAATGACCTCAGCTCCCACCTGGAGGAAATCTAAACTTTCAGTTCTTAACACTATCAGTTCACTGTTGACTTGCCTTACTTAACTCCACATTTCACAGGGTTTAAGTTTTAACAATTAAATGTCTAGTTCGCTTCCTGGCATCCAACTTCCTTTCTCCCCCATCATTCTCAGAATGAATTTCTCTCGCAGTCTTCCAAGCAGAGGTGAAGAAAGAAAACCTTTACAAGTACAAGGTGAATGTAAAGACTACACAGAATGAAGTTTTAACAACATAAAAAATCACTTCAGGCATATCTTTTGATGCCAGTTTCCTAGAGATTTTTCTTTCTTTTTATTTTTACTGGAAATTTTTCTTCAAGAAAAAAAATCAGAAAAGTTCAAAAGATACATGTAGTAAGGATTTTATCATTATATTAGCTATAATTAGAAAAAAAAATCTGGAGACAATCTGTAGGTCCATAACAGGAATCTAAGTAAATGATCCATTCATACAAGCAATTCTGTGCAGCCGTTAAAATTATGATAGTTTTTTATGAACATTAAATTATATTTGTGATGATTAAGTTACAAAACCAGCATAGTCTGATCTCACTAAAAAGCCCTATTTAAATATATCTGTGAACATATTTTTAACATTTTAAAAAGTTTGGAAATTGCTATCTGAAATATTAACAATGACTTCATGGCAGTGAGTAAACTTACACACAGAGGACTATCTTTATTATCTTCATTCTTTATGTGCTGCAATTTTATTACTGTGCATTACTTTTTACAAGAAAAACAAAAGCACAAATAAAAAATTTAAACCAAAATAAAAAAGTGCTGGTACCACCCAGTAGAAAAGGCAGTGAAAGGTTACTGCACAGATACCAAGAAGCCTGAATTACCAGCAGGCTTTCGAATCCCAGTTCTTTGGTTTGCTTTGTTCCCCATCCATATAGCAGTAAAGTAATTAAAATCCATCTCCTAACAGAGAATGAGAACAAAAGCATCAGAAACAAACTGCAAATGTCAGAATGTATCAGCTAGCCACAAATTCAAAAGAACTTTCAAATTAAAATTTTCTGCCTCTAAATCTTCACTGCTTTTATAAGTTTTTAATACATGAACACATGCATGGTGAAATGCTCACAGTTTCTGCCACAGTGAGGTTCTCAACTACTTTCCAAGTAAACCGGCAAGACAGCAGGTAAGTCTAGGCCCTGACAGGAGCTGTTACTGGGAATCTGAAACAGCTCTAGTTGGCCAAGCTGCACAAAGGTAGAACTAAATGATACAAGCTGTCTCATTAAAAAAAAAAATATTGATTTCATATATACTTTCTTCACATCGTTGTATATACCCTGAAATTCTCCTACCAACATGTCACCTGTCATCCTGAGCCCTTGTGCTCATTCCTCCCGATTTCATCCTTTCTTGAACTAAACTTTAGTTCTGTTGTTAGTTTCTCGATTTTATCTTTTTCTTGTCCTTTTGTTTTCCCTATATCCCACATGTAAATGAGATCATTTAATATTTATCTTTTTCTTTCTGGCTTATTTCTGCCAGCAGGATTCCCTCTAAGTCCATCCGGTATGCCTCATGTTTAAAGTATGATCAGAAACCGGGTGTGGTAGCGGGTGCCTATAATCCTAGCTACTCAGAAGGATGAGGCTAGGAATCACTTGAGTCCGCGGGTTTGAGACTACCCCGGGCAAGATAGCGAGACCTAGTCTCACAAAAAAAAAAAAAAAAAAAAAAAACACGATCAGAATGAGATTTGTAAGTTTGAAGTATACAGGGAAGGTATCTTCTTTCTTGAGACCCGAGTCTACACACAGAGCTGCTTAGCTGGACAGGGGTGGGTCGCTTCTCCCGTGCTGCAGGCTCTCAGCAGCCTGAAACTCTTCCTTCTTCCCCATCCCAAGGTGTGTTCAACTTGGAACGCTAAGCTGTGAAGCTTCTGAATTGGATTCAAACCACTGCACAAATAATAAAGTACATCCTCTTTCTATTCGGCAGATGCAGCTTGTTTCCTCAGTCAAGAAGGTTCTCTAGGATGGGCGTGGTGATGCATGCTGTAATCCAAGTACTGGGAGGCAAGAAGCCAGGAATCGCTTGAATTCCTGGGTTCGAGACTACCTTGGGCAACATAGCATGACCTGGTCTCAAAAAAGCAGCCGGGCATGATGGTGCGTGCCTATAATCCCAGCTACCTGGGAGGCTGAGGCTGGGGATCACTTGAGCCCGTGGGATCGGGACTACTCCGGGCAACATAGCTACACTTAGTCTCAAGAAAAAAGAAGGTTCTCTACCTACTGCTTGGTGTGTGCCTAATTCAAATGCTGCCATGTGACCACGGAGAAAGCAGTGTGAGGGCTGGCCTCTCCACGCTGCCCAAGCAGCTCCTGAACTTGGCATTGCCTTTCTCCTGAGAACTCTCAGCTGCAGAACTCATGTTTACTGTCTGTGCCCACGCTGAACATAAAGGCAGAGGCTGCGTACTATTCATGAGTAAGCCCTGCCATTGGCAAGGTGCTCAGACATGGTAGGTAATCAAAAAAAGGCTTTCTTGAGGAAAGGTTACTCTTAGAAATTTGCAGTTTATAAGGTCCCACGTTGGGAGTCACGTAGTTGGCTGGTCATATCTATTCAGCCAACAAGTTCTACAGAAACTGAAGCAAAACAAGAACGAAGAACATGAAAAAATTATGGAAACGAAACCACTCACACAGGTAATATTGGCGATTCTGTTTTAAAGAAATAATGCATGTCTTTCAAGGTTAATAAAAGACAACTGACTTGCAAAATAAAGCATACACCCCCCAAAGAGCAAAGTCATGAATCTAAGAAATCTTAAAATATATATATATGTATATTTTATATATATATAAAATATATATATTAATTTATATATATATAATTAATCATCAAGAGAATAGCAGAGTACAGGGATTTTAAAAGTATGGAAGCGCCTAATGATCACATCACCTTGAATGAATAGAGGTCAGCACTGCCTATAGCCAGAACAGTAACACAGGACTGAAACTCAAAACTACACAGTGTTAGCAGGTGCAATGACTAACACACAGCAAAACATTCTAGAAGTACAAAGGTCTCTGGGGGGGGGTGTGGGTAGGAGGCAGCAAATTTCCAGACAGCATCCCAGTACAGCTGATGCCTGACCTGGGCAGACAGTTGCCAGCGATAATAGGAAGAGATTTCTGAAGCATGAACAAAGGTCAAGGCTCCAGATAGCAAGGGCTCTTGGAGTGAAAAGGTCCAAAAAGGTCCACAGACTTCCCGAGAATCTGGTGGAGTGACAATGGGGGTAGAGATAGTTCATCACACAAAGAATTAGCACCTTCAATCATGAATTTCTCTAGGCTATGAGTTACCTAACCAGCCTGCCTAGGGAGGCTTATGCCTATGGTCATCTGCAGGATGTGGAGTTGACCTACATTTTTTCATTTTAAATAATTTATATATGTGTGTATATATATATATATATATATATAATTTATTTAATTATTTAATTATTTATTTATTTGAGACTAGGTCTCGCTATTTTTGCCCGTGGAACTGCAGGCTCTCATTCCCCGGGGTACCACAGACTCTAGCAATTCCCAGTCTCAGCTTCCCAGGTAGCTGGGATTACAGGCACACGCCACCACGCCCAGCTGTATTTTTTTGGAACTAGGTCTCGCTATGGGCCCCAGGCGGGACTCGAACCGTGATCCCTAGCCCCGGCCGCTTCATAGGCTGAAGCTTACAGGCATGAGCCACCGTGCCCAGCCTATATATATATATTTTACATCTCTGCAATTCCCCGGGCTCTCCCCTCCCTGATGGTTCCTCCCCTCCCCTGCTCTCTGTCCCCCTCCCCCACCAAGTTGTGAACGTCAGTTTGGTTTTTAGCTTGTTTTGAACTTTTCTCCTGGCCTTTTGCTTGTTTTTCCTATGTCCTGTATATTAATGAAACCATTTGAATTGTCTTTTTCTTTCTGACTTGTTTCAGCTAATAATGCTTTCTTCTAGGTCCATCCATGTTATCACAAATTCGTCAAATTGGTCATTTTTAATTGATGAGTAATATTCCACTGTGTATCTAGATCACATCTTTTACATCCATTTATCTGTTTTGGGACATTTGGGTTGTTTCCATGTCCTTGCAATTATAAATAGTGCTGCAGTAAACATCCGGGTACAGGTGTCCCTTTGTACAAGCATTGAGGTCTCCTTTGGGTGGACTCCCAGAAGGGCGGTTGCTGGGTGAAATGGTAGTTCCATTTTCATTAGTTTGAGGGTCCTCCACACAGCTTTCCACAGTGGCTGGACCAGTTTACCTTCCCAGCAGCAGTGTAAGAGTGTTCCTTTCTCTCCACATCCCGTCACATCCCCAGCTCTTGTTGTAGCCTGTTTTTTTGATATTGACCTACATATTAAATTAAGACATGCCCGTCATGGGAGGTGTGCTCTGAGAGAAACCCCCCTTTTCAGCCTCAACTAACTCATTTGCTGATGGCAACAGACTTGTGGAGTTAGAGCTGTCACAGGACATCGAGATGTATGCCAACCATTCAGCGGCAGCAACGCACAGGTGTTCCATTTCTGTCCTTTCTTCACGCTGTTACAGACTGGCCCTCAGTGACTGTAGCCCCGGCTCGCTGCCCACTGGTGCTCCAGGGACACACTGGGAGGACGCTTTCGCACGCTGCACAGGCTCTGGTGCCTTGTGTATCCCTCCCCCACCTTCACATTCATCTCCTAATCTCCTTTCTTTTTTTTCTTTAAGACTAGGTCTCACTTTGTTGCCTGGGGTAGTCCTGATCCCGTGGACTCAAGTGATTCCCAGCCTCAGCCTCCCAGGTAGCTGGATTACAGGCGCCCACCATCGCACCTGGCTCCTTTTTGGAGATTAGATCTTACTACGTTGCCTGGGGTAATCTTGAAACAGCAAACTCAAGCAATGCCAGGCCTCTTGCCTCCCAGCGCTTGGATTACAGGTACGCGCCACCACCCCTGGCTTCTCACTCCCTTTAAAGAGTGGTTTTCTTCCTTGATTTTCTTCCTTTTCTTCTCTTAGTCAGCCCATGGAAAACTTTCATTTTATCCAGTAACTCCCTCTGAACATACCTATCAGGGGCTTTGCCCACCGTTATCAGTACCAACCTATAGTGGCAAAACCAAGCAGGATCAGTCAAGCTACAGCCACAGCCATACACTCCATCAGTCACCACGTTATAATTGTCATTGCTGATATTTTCCAGTATTTCTCATGCAGCAAGTACTAGGCAACTGATAAACATGGATTCAATCCACACAACTGCCCTATGCGGATTTATCAAGATCTTCATTTCACAGCTAAGGAAACTGAGTAGGTAGAATGGATTTATAGATGAAACTGAGTTTTATACCAGCTCAGTAACTGGTGTGTTCCCACAGTGGGTACGGAGCAGGGCTGGAGACGAACCTAGGCTGGCCTAATTCCAGAACAATTTCTTAATCATTTCATTAGGCTGCAGGCAACTCAATTCTAAACCTGGCTCCAAGCAGCCAAGCCATGTGATAGTTCTGTCTCAGTTTCCTTGTTAATTAAATGGGAATGTGGTGTTCGTCCCTCCCTACTTCACAGAGATATTGGAATTATAAAATGAGAAAGTATGTCAGCTTAAAGGAAATTGCTATATAAATCCAGGCACTGTCATAAGTTTCACTCAGACAGCTCCTCTCCCACGACCATAAAGGGATTTAGCTGACATCATTAGCTCTCAGGCACCCTCTGAAGTGGGTAGTGAGTATTATTATCTCCACTTATCAAAAAACTGAAGCGCCAAGAGATGATGTAATGTGTTAGGCAGTGGCAGAGATGGGAATAAACCCAAGATTCTAACTCCCACTGCTTATGTTCTTATGGTAAATTATTTTCCTGCATTTTAAACTTAATAGTAAAAACGGACCAGCATACATTAGTGTCCACTTCAAAGCACAGATTAAATACTTACAGAAATTAAATTTTCTATTGCTGAATCACGATTATAATCTCTAGGGCTCTTGATCCTCACATTCTAGACAAAGTGCAGGGAGAATAAAAAAAAAAAATTCCCATTTCCACAGTATAGACTTCAGCACTTTAGTTTTCTCAAGTAACTTATTAATCACAGATTAGAAAATCAAATGAGTCATTACCCAGTTTTGAATTTGAGTCTGTAAGTTTCCATAGGGAACACAAAACCTCAATAGTAAATTGTTCCCTCATAGAAGCAGGAAATAAAAGCATCAAGCACATTTTCGTTTCATATCATAACTATCTAAAATAGCTATATAATTTGACCTGGAAATTATTCTAACATATCAACCCTTAAGTACCCCGAGCTCAAAATCCCCAAGCAAATAGCATATAAAAAAAACAAAAGCACACAGGACAGCATTATGATCCTTTTGTACAGCCATCAAAATGCTTTATATGCTTCCCACCCAAGACCCCCTGCCCCCCACCATCCTCCTTCACCCTCCAGAACCCCTAAAAAAGTAAACAGGAATGGGACCAATTTTCTGGTTTATTGAGGGCTGAATGTTCAGGTTATTCCTCATATTATTAGCTCCCCCTGATCCTTGTTTTTGAGAACACAATCACCTTTCAATGATCATTAGTTTGATAATCACCTATTGTGAAATACCGAGGGACCAGAGGGAGAATAGAGAACACCTCCACTCTTAAAACTGAACTAAATGCTGGAGTCTGCAGACACTTCATTATACTCCCCAGTTGACTGAGTTCATCTTATAAATGAAAACCTTTTTGTTATAGGGACAAAATCTGAGTCATAGGAAGCCAAGAAGGCCTTCTGATGTCAAGAGAACTTGTTTCTTGAGTGGCTTGAGGTATCTGGATTCACACCTACCTACATAATGAAAGACCTGCTACCCCCTTAGTATGTACTGAGGGGAAAGTCTAGACCATATAGAACTCCCAGGTTTTCAGAAGGTTTGAATACTTCAGTCTGTCTGTCCTTTAAGAAAAATCTTTGTAAGCTGGGTGTGGTGGTGCGTACCTTTAATCCCAGCCTTGGGAGGCTGAGGTTAGGGATCACTTAGGTATGCAGGTTCGGGACTACCCCGGGCAACATAGCAAGACCTGGTCTCAAAAAAAAAAATCTTTGTTCTGGTAATTTCTGTAGCTCAAATCAATCATATTTCCCATTGCATTGGGGCTTTTAAGGTCTTTTACACTTTTATGCAAGTGTGGATCACCTGGAGGTCCTGTGGAAATGCACATCCCACAAGCTTCCAGGTGATGTCCATGGAACCCACTTTGAGCAGCAGGACTCAAGGTATGTTTCCAAGTGAAAATAACCTCAATCAAATGTTTACTTGCGAAATATACAGCCCCCATAAAGGAGTCTGTAAAGGAAGATACTATTTAGAGCCTAAACAAGAGCCTCTCCCTTCTGTGATTTTCACCAGCTGGTTGTAAGCCCAATGGAACCCCTTAATAAAGGGCAACTTTTAAGAAGGTCTTTGTGTTGACAATTTATTGGAACTTGTATGGAGGAACATAAAGGTTCAAGTTTTGTAATAAAAGAGTTGATTCAAAATAAATATTTAAAAATCATGTCAAACACTAATGTATAAGTGATGGTCATCACTAGTCTATAAGCAAATCATCTGAGATAAATAATTTTCATCCTCCCCACCAAATAAATAGCTCATGTACTAAATAACACACCCTTATGGAAGAGAATAAAGCTTAACAAAAACAAAGTCATACCCATGGCAAAGTCACAATATCTTTAGTGAGGAAAATGCCAAGATTGAGACATACAAAAGTTTATGAGGAGAATTACAAGGTATTCAATTTATCCTAAAACCTGGGTGTGGGTTCCGGGAAAGAGAACAGCCTACAAATATAAGAAAGGTTTTAACGGGAGATTATACATGACAGAGTGCGGCTCATGCCCTGTGAGGACACCAATAATTCCCCCCACCCTGCCACAGAATTTCAGTTTCAGATCAATGTTTTCTTCCCACATGACCTTTAGTCCAACCTCCCCCACAACATGGAACCAACCAGCGTAAAATGAAGTTGGCAACAGGTCCAGTTGGCTACCCTCCATATTTACCCTTAGAAGCTGTTTCAAGCCAGTGAGGGTAAAGTTCGAGATGGAAGGAGCAGGGATGAAAAGCAGAATCGCTTCTCTTCTCGCGGGAGGAGGCAAGCCCCACTCCAGCCGCTCTGCGAGAGCCGGGCCTCAGTGCTTGTGCGCGCGCCTCAGCCCCATGACGGTGAAGGTGGCAGCTGTCAGCTTCTCGTAGACCAGGAACATGAGCGCGGCTGTGAGCACAGTCTGCAGCAGTTTGGCTTCCAGACCTTTGTAGAGTCCCATTATTCCAAAACGCCTGTGAGGAAAGAGATTTGAAAAAAATACAAGGTTTTCTTCGCAAACTCTTTCGCAAAGGTTTACCCTTAAATCAACCAGTGGAAAACAGTCGATGGAAGCTTTAGATAGCAAGAGGCTTCTGCTGCCAAAGCAGGTCTTGTCCTTAGAGGTCAAGAGGAGAGTCTAGTATTCATGTGCCTCCGGTACTTTCTCTCTGTAGTCACCGCTAAGTAGTGGGGTGCTGATGACATCCCACAGAGAACTGCAGGTCCTAAAATCTCCCCCAACATCTTTTTTTTTTTTTGAGACTAGGTCTTGCTCTGTTGCCTGGGGAACGGCAGGCTCACACTGCCCAGGGTACCATGTACTCAAGCAATCCCCAGCCTCAGCTTCCTGTTTAGCTGGGATTACAGGCGCGTGCCACCACACCCAGCTATTTTTTGTGACCAGGTCTCACTATGTTGCCCCAGGCGGGTCTAGAACCCATGGACTCAAGTTATTCCTAGCCTCAGTCTCACGCTTCATAGGCCGCAATTAAAGGTGCACATCACCGTGCCCAGCCTTCCCCTAACATCTTATGTCTGACATCAAAGTCAGACATAAGTCTGACTTTGCCAAAGTCAAAGTCAAGTCTGCCAAAGTCTGACATCAAACAAAAAACTTTTAGAATCTTTACTTTAATGCTGTCCCAACCAATCATTTAAATTTAACAATCCCTAATGGCAGGAAAGCTGCCAGCTGGTTTAAATCACTTGAGTGTGACATGACTAGACAGAAGGGGAATGCTACCTGAGGCTCAGTCCTCCCCTACACTGGATCTCTGAGGCCCGCATGTCAGACTCACCTGCAGGACGTGGGGAAACACAGGTTGCTGGGTCCCTTACACAAAGCTTCCGAGTTTTGTGCACAAAACATGCACAAAGGCATAAGTTCTGGAACAGGCTCCAGAATCTGCATGTCTAACAAGTTGCCAGCGATGAGGATGATGGGACCAGGCCCGCATAGCTCCTGCTCTATCCATTAAGAACGCTTCAGCCAGGGCCAGTGGTTCAGAGTAAACGACCTCACCAAAGCTACCAGCTGAGAGTGACTTACTCTCACAGGCAGTTCATCAGCAACTCCAGATGCAGACTGAGATACTGAAGCTAATCAAGCACTCCCCTCTGAACCCAGTCTGCACTTTTTATATTTGCTCTATGTGACAACCTATTGTCAGGGGAAAAGCATTTGGTAAATAGATATATAAAGATTTAACCCAGGAGTTTTTAGTTCACTAACTTGAATCAAGTTTCCCCAAGAAAATCCACCTTGGTGTTTATCAAGGGACATGCTGCTTGCTGCGAGATGGAGAGAGGGAGAGGGACACCCCCCCCACCCCCAATCACCCCCCCACATACCACCCCCAGCTCCACCCCATTTTGGGGTCTCTGCCCCAGTTCCTGCATTGAGTCTAAAGCCCCTTCCTAAATGATGAGTACCAGGCGCATCTCTTATTCTAACATTTGGTCTTTGACCCTAGTTCTTGACATGGCTCCTAAAATCCCTGAAATGTGCTGGGTGATAAGTGTCTTTTAATCCGATGAGGTGACTCTCGGTGGGCAGCTGGATGGATCGGGGCTGGAAAACCCTTAGCTTAGAAAGACCAAGCTATGATTAGAAGCGTGGCTGAAAACCTTAGTGACGCCCTGTTCTCAGAGAGAGGCGAGGGGCTGGACATAGTTAATGATGGATCATGCATTCGTGATGAAGTCTCCATAAAATCCCCTGTTATGGGTTATGGGGTTTGAGAGCTTCCAGGTTGGTGAGCACATCCACTTAGCCCAACTCCACAGGGATAGATGCTCCCGCAGTTGGGGTCCTCCCGGACCCCTCACCCTATGGTCTCCTCACCTGACTGCTCATCAGTGTCCTTTATCCCACCCTTGAATATGACGGTAAATATCAGTATTCACCTGAATTCTCTGAGCTGTTTTAGCAATCAGATCCAAGGGGAAGAAGGCCACTGTAACCTCTGACCTGTAGCCACTTGACAAATGGGTAACCTGAGGACCTAGCACTTCCACTACATCTAAAGCTGGGGTCCCACTCATGGAACTGAGACCCCAGCCTGTGGCATTGGATGCCAGCTCCAGATAGAGTGAAGTGTAGACAACTAATAGTTATCACACAGCACCGATTGGTGTGGGGCAAACCCAACATGTGGGGACCGGCAGTGTCAGGAGTGGAGCGGCTGCATGAGCAGTAGAGGTAACACTCGCGAGCAGAGCAGGGCAGGGCAGGGCAGGGCAGGGTCTTCCCACAGCCACTCACACTAGAATCACGGCAGCGTGCTTAGGATGGAGGTTGCCAGTTTCCATCCCAGAGGGCGGGCACGGAGCTGCACTATAACGAGTTTTTCAAGTGATTCTTAACCAAAAGTTTGGGAAGCCCAACCTGTATTGTATAATTGTATAGCATCTATGTCACACATAGCATATCTCACAAACAGCAAATACTGGTATTCAGCTCTGTCCAATATGGTAGTGTAATGTCCCCAAATGGTGTCGTTTCATACTAAGCCCTTAAAATAAGAAATGCCTAAGCGCAGCCACGCGAGGGTGCAGAGGAGAAGAGCAGATCCACCTGCGTCCCGGCAGAGATGGGTGCTGACCGGCAGGACAAAACATGGCTTTGCCTACAGAGCTCACCTGACTCGTTGGTGAAGAAGATAGAGAACGTTCCGAAGACTCCCCAGGGTTCTGTTTTCTGGGTTTAGTCTGTGACGTCCAAACTGGGAAGAGAAAAAAAGACGAGTGCTGACCACCACTTTACCTTCATTCCCACCGGCGGAGGAAGTCATGTTGGGACGGTGTCTGATGCAGACAGTCACGACCGACTCCAGCTGGCACCTACCAAGTACAGGAATCCACGCGTCCACGTAACACAGACCTCAGGCAAACACTGTGTGGCTAACGGTTTGTTTCCTTTGAACTAAAACTCCGGTTTGGAACTGAGAGTCCCGCCCCAGTGACACTTAAAGAAGTGGCAGACATGGACACCACTGGAAACAGGATGTCGTCCCAGGCCCAGGAAAGTAGGATGTACCCGGAGCAAGATGACCAAGGAGTGACAACACACTCTGGGGACCTGACTGAAGATGAGGTGTCAACCGTGACAGGTTGCTGTGACGGGAGGTTTGCTTACAATGAACACTATTTAAAACAGCTCACTAGAAAACGGCAAGTTAGAAGTTAAGATGTCAGAACAGGCTTTTTTGAGGGTAAAATAACCCAAGTTCTCTCAGATCACTGGCTTCCTGACAACAAAGTGTGCATTATTGATTCAATTTCTGTCTCTGTTCAACTGGTTTCTGGCAACGACAGGCAGCCCAACCCCAGAACCGTTCAGTCACACAGTCAGAACACGGACTCCGCTGATTATTTTTCGATGAAATACTGCAATGAAACAAGTGAACGTAAGTATTGTTCAATGAAGCAAGCATGGGAATTTTCATTTTGCATGGAATTAGGGAGTAAATTCTACCTCAAGAAAAAACACAACATGGTTGGGTGCAGGGTTAGACGCTGATGGTATGCCTTGACTTCCAGGCCCCAAAGTCCAACTAACGTTACGTCAATTAAAATGTCTGCAGGTAAGCGCTTCACACCAGATTTCCATCAGAAAAATGTCAAAATGCATTTCTCTGAATGTCAATGAACTTCTTTAAGTTTAGTACCAATTTTAAAACAGTGCATCAGTAAAAATACTTTCTAACAGAAGACAATAATCTTTTAAATGCAAATATTCTCACTATCACCCTCATTTTACCCATGAATAAGTCCTGTATTTTTTTTTTTTTGACATTTAAGCTTTATAAGCACAAGCGGCACATCAAAATATTCAAAATTCTGCAAGTGCAAAAAAAAAAAAAAAAATCCCTTGAATTTTCCCTTCAAAATACACCTTGAATCTGACCTGTCCCGTCTCTCCCTTTCCACCGTGGTGGAGGCTGCTGGCACCTGGGCAGTGAAAAGACCTAGCAGCTGAGAGCCCCTGCAGCCCCCACCTTTCCTCATAACCTTCTGAACAAACCTGGCCACAACCTAGTTACAGCAGTCTTCCTGAACCATAGCTACATCCCATCCCTCTTCCGTTTAAAAGCCTTCAGTGGCTTCCTTCCCAGTGTGGGTAGGGGAAAATTCAGCCCTCACCTATGGCCTTCCTACTACTTTCCCACACTCTACCTGCGCCAATCTTAGCCCAGCCGCCTCCTTTCAGTTCCAAGGACGCTGAGGGAGCACATTGTGTTCCCACTACCTGGAATAATCTGTCCTCTGCTTGTCACACAGCTGGGTCCTTATCATCCTCTAAGTCTTGATTTACCTCTGCCTCCTTGTAGGAGGCAAAACCACCCAAACCACCACCCCGCCTCCACTAAAACCCAGAATGCCAATCGCTCTATTGTGCTTCCCCTAACTTGTAATGACCTATGCGGTTTGCTTACTTGCCTGTGCATTCTCTCCTGCTACCTCCCTGAGAATGGAGGCTGTCTGTGCACTCACCATTGTGTACCCAACTCACAGTGTTTAATTATTATGTCAATGAATAAATGACTGAATGAACGAAAAAAAAAAAACCCACAAACCAGGAATCTGAAAGTGACATCATTAATTCCTCCTGATTGAACTAAAGGGCTCAAACTCTCGAACTTAGTGAAAAGGAAGCAAACTTAATCTTCCTAAGGTTCTTAAAGAGCCCACACTTGGGTTTTCTGAGATAGCCTGTTACCTAAGAAACTGTAGACCAAATAGGAAAGCAAGTGAGAGTCAACTCGGTTAGCACAACATGAAATAAGCAGAAAAATGGCGGCTCTGGCAGAGCAAGCGGACACTTTATGGCTTAATGAACTCTGCTTTACACAGAGAAACCAAGTTCTCCCATACTTTGCTGGAGAGAGAACCCTCCATGCAATGCAGGGAAGACCCCAACACTCACACTCACCCTCAGAATCGACTGCACAGTCTGCATGGGGTAGGTGGCCGTGGTGGCAATTGCTTTGGCTATTGCACCAATGATGAACACATCCAAAGAAGAAAGCTGGAAAGCAGAGAAAAGGCAAATCCCATCAATACGAATGACAAGAAGCAACCAGCAATTACTATTTGCTGCCTTTAAAATCACAGATTACCAGGGCACAAAAGACTGAGATCATTCATGGGTGATAACGTGATGGGAGAACCTCAGGGCAGACAATGGTGATAGATTGGATGGATGGATGGACGGACGGACGGACGGACAGATGGATGGGTGGGTGGGAAATCAATAAAAATAAATAAATAAATAAAATAAATTCACAGATTACCTTCATTCTTTTCTTTAAAATCTGCCGTTTTAAACCTTCATAGAACATGAACTGAATGGCAGGATTAAAGACCAACAGCAAGGAGGGAAACGTGCCGTTCCATAAAGCCAAGATTCCTTCATCTCGAATGATCTGGTGAAAAGCATCTGAGCAAGAAACCAAGGACATCTGATGACAATTTCCAAACTAGAGAAGACAGTGAGTCTCTTCACGTGTATGCAAAACACAAGCCCATACTGATTTGATCATGCTTTCTTTCTTGCAGTGATATTTTAGGAGCCAGTTCATCAGCTAATTGTTCTTTGATAATCATCAGAAATTATAGTCACCAAGTTTCTGAGACTTGGTGTCATTTTTTTTAAAACATGGGATGCTTCATAAATTGGCACATTATCCTTGTGCAGAAACCAAGCTAATCTCTGTCTCATTCCAATTTTAGCATATGGTGTTGCTGAGGCGAGCAGAAGAGACCAATTTCAATCACTGGGAACTCGTCTTGACACCTGGGGTCAGAATGTCAAATGTTTATAAGTAATAATCACCCCTGGGAACTGTCATTACTGAAGATTGTGAACTCAGTTCCCTCCCTAATCTCTTAATCCCATCACAAGGAGGCTTGGCCTCCCTTCTCCAAGTCTTTGCCCACTAATGAACGGATAGCTGCTATTCCAATGCAGCACCATCTCCCCCAATTTCACCACAACCCCCCTAACAAACCAACTGCCCAAATGTTTCATCCTATAGGACTGCCTATAGAACTACTGTTCCCGTTACAAAGACGGAAATACATGAAGGAGAACCTGCACTGTGAGCCTATTAAGAAGCAGAATCATGAGGACATCAGGAATTCATCTAGTACCTTTATCCAAAGTTAACACTAAGAAGTGTAGATGATTCCATAACATTCATGCCCACTCTCATAATCTGTTATTCACATTTATGAGTAGTTTTTTGGCTCTGCATTACTGCTGGGTGTTGAGATTTGTTACGCAGTTTTATTTGTATTTATTTGGAGGGGAGAGGGGAGAACAAGAGAGGGGGGGAGGGAGGGAGGGAGGGAGGGAGGGAGGAGTCAGCCAAGAGGCACTTACCAATGATCCCTTTGTAGTTGGTTGGTACAATGTCTTCATTCCTGAATTTTGCCCCCTGCAGCTTCAGTCTGGTATTTACCACCCAGAGAGGAGTTGTCAGCAACACGTTCACCACCCCTTCAAAGAGAAAGAGGGTGAGAAAAAGGGAAAGCAAAATGTAACCTCTAAGCTTTGCTGCCGACCACACACCTTTTGCCAAGGACCTGCCAGGAGACCCAAGGTAAGGTGTCTCTGTGCCAGCATGTGACACAAACCACAGAAGCAATTCCCAGGCCTGGCTGATAGCAAAACTGCTGGCAGCAGTACCCTCCACAGTAAAAGTGTTGCCTTCCCTCAGCCACATGACAGGAGACAATCTATTTGTCAATGCATACACATTCAAAGTAGTAATTCTGACACACAGTTTTTAAACATTTTAAAATAAAGGTTTTAAGTGATATGAAGTGGCTTACTGAACCACATGTTTAAATCTAAGATCAGAAAACCCAGTTTACAACTACCACAAAACAGCTCAGTGGACTGGGACTGAAGTGAGTATGGAGCTGGTGACAGGTAAGAGAAAGTGGTGATATTTGAAAGTGCTTCAATGGGGACTCAAGAACAGCTCAGGATCACTCAGGCAGGCAGCAAGCACAGAACACCTGAAACATCCTCAAGATCCTTACAAGCTTAAGGTTGGGGATCTTGGCCTCCCCGCCCCAACTTCCTCAGAGCGGAACAGTGTAATGAACCAAGTGCTTCTTTTGTGAAAACATATGGTCTCAACTTAACACCTCTGGAGATAGTAAAATATTCCTCATTACTCCTAAAATGACTGGGAAAAAAGCAAAACAAAAACCAGATAACACTGAAACAAAATGTGTGACACATCGTACCATTCACTTTGTAAATTCCGTTCATAAAAATTTTAACAACTGAACCCATGAACAAATGCTGCAAACAACTATACAGAGGGTGAGCCTTGGCCACGCTTAAGAACCAAGAGGTACAATCCCAGGGAAGAGAAATCTTTTAATAAAAGTTACTGAACACAAAAGGAGAATGTTTGGATTTGTGGGATCTCAAAACAGATCACAAAAACCAGTCTGACCAAGTAGAAGTTTGGCAAGATGACCAGCTATCCAGATTCTACTTTTCCATTTGTTTCCTACAGTTACAAGATTAAGAAATTCCGCTACCTCTCTTTGGAGCATTATGAGAACACATTTCTCAAAACAACAGATATTCTCAAGTTATTCTGTGAGCTGTGTTTATTGTATTTTCATAGCTTGAAATAACACCAAGGAGTCACTTTTAGTTACGATTTAATATATTCATATGATCACTTGGGCTCATAATCTTAAAGTCTTATTTAGACAGCTGTACTGGTCTCATTTCGAAAAAAGCACCAGTACCTAAGAGACCCAGATAAAGGAATAGCAATATGCAGTCAGCGACTTCCCTTTTGCTTTGGTATTGTAATCTCAAGCCGGGCGTGGCCAATAATATGCTGATTTTAACTTCCTTCCATTATTGTTTCAAGGCCCAGATGGGGCAATCTTAGCTCTACCACCCAGGATGTGACTGATGGCCCCTTCATCAGGATTCAGTTTTCTTTCAGGAGGACTGAAGGGGGTGGGGAAGGAGAATGCATGACCTTTTGTGGGGTCATAGGGCTCAGCTGTTGGAGGGGAGAGGGAGCGAGCAGAAGGGATGAAAGAAGGAAGGGCACGGACTGTGGGATCTTGGACATTTTTGGCTACGGAAAACAAAGGACTCCCGAGTTGAATCTTCTGGGCTCCCAGAGTTCAGGTCCTTGAAGGAGGGGAGTTGGATCAAGGCAGAGAAGGGGTGTTCATGATGGAGTGCTGAACTGCTGTGAGGACCCAGAGAGGAGAATGAGAGAGAGAGAGGGAGGCCAGAGTTGGACATTGTGTTTCTTATGGAACTTTCTCCAGGCGACTGTCGGTACAAGACAAGGTAGCAACCTGATGGCTTCCGACTGAAACATACTAGAACTGAGGTTTAAAAAAAAAAAAAAAGCCCATGCGGCTCTCTGCCAAGCAGAAGCAGGGTTCTGTCCTGTTTAAGAAACTCAGGAGTATGTGGATTCTGAGGTTCTTTTTATTTTTATTTATTATTTTTCCACTTTATAAACTCCCTGTGGCAACTGCTTGTGTGTGAGTGGAAGGAACCCTCACTGACTTAACCCCTTACCTGACAGCTAATACATGCCCATTTGCCCAGATACTATAACGCATTCCTACTTGATGTAACACATCACCAGAGGGAAAAACGCAAGAGCCAAACAAACCAACTAGAAAGCATCACTGAGCATTTTTCTAAGATGGAGAGGAAACAGAAGAATTCAGAACCAGAGGTGCAAGCTTCCTGCATATGACAGACAGGCTTAGCATACATACCTTTCTGAACAAAAGAAATAGGTCACCCATTACATTCACTAGAAATCTAAATTCCTTTCACAGTCAAGAGGTAAACACACATAAATGCAGCCAAGATTAGGATTTAGCTCTTATTTATCTCTTATTTAAAGCAGAATTTAAATTCTGTTTTCATATCCCCATTATTTACACAAATGAAGACTAGATGGATTCTAAGAACAACCTCAAGTACAAAAACACTCCCGCACTTACAGAAGTACAAAAAGAATAAAAAATTCCTGTAAAAACATTTTGTAATTCAAAGCTTTTTATCTAAGAATGCCAAGTACTTTCTTCATCCTCTAAACCAAAATAGGTTAGAGACATGCTTTTTTAATCACTGCCATTCGGCAAGTTCTGAGAAAAGGCACTCAAAATACTTAAGGACACAAAACTTGACTAGAACTTGCAACCTACACAATCAAACAAAGGCCAACATACCACAGAGGAAGAAACAAGCATTTGCATGTCCCCCCCCACAGACATGCTGAGGTGAAAGATCAGTGTTCTCTTCTATGAGCCCATGAAGTTCCAGCTGTCACTACTACTTCAGCCTTAAAATGTGAATGCTAACCTTAACCTACTTAGGGAGGGGAGATTTTCATTTTTTCTCTGCCTTCAAATGATTGTTTTCTTTCTTTATTCTTCTATAAAGACTCCCAAGAAAACAGAACTATAATCAGGAGAGAAGACAGTAGCTGCAGAGTACGCTCACTAAAATTACTGACTGATTCAAGGAATAATTGAAACATAGTTATTTAGTTCTGAGATCTTTGAAACAGTTTTATCTCAGTGAGAGAAAACAAAGATGAAGTAGTCACTCTGTTTGCACTTGTAGGAAATATGTGCAGTGACCACTGATAGAAGAAAATGGTAATCAAGGTCACAAATCTAATCACCCTCCCTATGAGGGAATGCAACTGGATACACAAGGGCAACAAAGCTGTCCGACCAGATTTAAGGCCAAAAGGCAGGAAAATCACTTTGAATTTTAACAATAACACCAGTGGCACCTAAAAGAGTTACTGGTAAAAATTTGTATAAAAGAGGCAAATCTCTTCTTCATTCAAAAGTTATCTGTGAAGCTTTCTTCCCAAATTCTTCCCCAAGCTATTAAGCTGTATGGGCTTGTTTTCCTTTATTCTGAAAATAAAGAAGAATCAATTTCTAATTTTCAAGCAGAATTTGATAATACTGTTGCCAGTGCTCCTTGGAGATAATGACATTGGTTTCTACAGTAATTACAACACAATGACAGAACTCACTGCAGGAGGTGAAAGGCTGGTCTAATTATTACACGAATGGGTAGGTATTAAGATATAAAACATCAGAAGTTTAAAACTCACAAAAGTAACTTCCAAGAAATTTCCTACCTTCAAAAAAAAGAGGAAACTTGCAGACAACCTGTGATTCTTTGCAAGTCTTTCAGTTGGGCTGGAGAGCTCCCTGATGCAGGGCTAGCCACTGCTGTGTAGGATGTATAGCCTTATCCCTGGTCTTTACCAACTAACTAGATGCCTGTGACCTATCCCCCACCCCCACCCCAACTGTAACAATCAAAACTGTCACCAGATATTGTAGTGTTTCCTGTGGGTCAAAATCACTCTCATTTTGATAGAGGGTGCTACCCTCCCCCCTTGTCTCCTGTTTAAGACTGCAGGTTTCAAGGACAGGTATGCTAAAATGTGAGAATGACCTTAGTTGGAATTTCCCTTCAGGGAGATGCAGGAGGGAGGAAGAAGTGAAATGGTTCAGGTGCAGTTCCTGAAAGGCGGGAAATCAGGATATATAAAGGGTGTGGAAACAAAGAGATTCCAATATGCAGATCCGAGAGATTCAATGGAGGAGAGATTGGAATCGGCCATTTTGCAGAGCGAAGATGTGAGCCATGTGGACTTGGCTATGTAGCCAAAGGTCTGGGGGCCTGCAGTCTTTGGCTGACCCAGACTAGCAGCATGTATGCTGAATGCAGCTAAGGAGTTTGCAGATTTGAACTCCGCACTGGAGTTTGCTTTACTGAGTTTGACTTGTCTCTGGAAGGGGCCGTGTAAAAGTTAGGTCTAAAAAGAAAGTGAACTTGGCTGGGTCCGGTACCATGAAGTTCCTGCTACCTGAAGACAGCAAGGAGAAGACAGCATGGAAGACAAGGAGGAGCATGCTAAAGGAGCACACCAAAGAAAGATGTCTTCAAACACATGGAGAGAAACTCTGACTGGCTGACATTGGTGAGATGATCAGGACTGAGAGACTGAGGATTTTTGGGCAATCTGGGGAAGGACTTTGGACAATGCTGAGAAAGGTTTTGGACAATGTTAAAGTAATCGGAGTTTTACTTACATGTTTCTTTTGTAGTAATTAGGAAATGACTTTGTTAGAAATAAATTAGTCTGCACTGATAGTCTTGCATTGACTTGGTATTTTGGTTGAGAAGGCTGGGGATGGTGGAAAGAACCCACAGTTTAAAAGCAGGAAAGAAGGCAGAGAGAAGCTGGTAGCTGATGTTTGCATACCAATAGTAGGCAGGTACAGTGAAAATGCTGATGAACAGTTTTGAGTCTGCTTCATAGGGAGAGAAGCAGGCCTGTATATGTTTCAGGTAAAGTTGAAAAGAAATTTTCTGGTCGCCCTGTTTCAGTCTGAGAACTACTGATAACGATTTTGAAAATCTGAAAAGATGGGAATTCATTCTTTCTCCCAATGGTGGATTTGTTCCTAGAGCTGTTAGAAGTTTTAATTCTTTTTTTTTTTTCTGGAGACTAGGTCTCTCTATTTTTGTCCGTGGAACTGCAGGCTCATATTGCCCAGGGTACCACAGATTCAAGCAATCCCCAGCCTCAGCTTCCCAGGTAGCTGGGATTACAGGCAAGTGCCACCACACCCAGCTGTTTTTTTGTTTTGTTTTGTTTTGTTTTTTGAGACTAGGTCTTGCTATTTTTGCCCATGGAACCGCAGGCTGATGTTGCCTGTGGTACCACGGACTCAAGCAATCCCAAGCCTCAGCTTCCCAGGTAGCTAGGATTAAAGGCACGCACCACCACGCCCAGGTATTTTTTGGGACTAGGTCTCGCTGTGTTGCCCCGGGTGAGATTCAAATCAGAATCCCCAGACCCCACTGTGACTCCATAAGCTGTCGCTTACAGGCACGCGCCACCGTGCCCGGCTCCAGCTATTTATGTGAGACCAGGTCTTGCTCTGTTGCCCCTGGCAGGTCTCGAACCCGTGGACTCAAGTGATTCTCAGTTTTAGTCTCGCTAGTGGTAGCTTCTTACATGAGCCATGAACCAGCATTTCTGCAACAAGGTGCAGTATTTTAGGATGAGCTGTGACACGGGGCCATCCTCTCTTCCACAAGTCATTCAGCCACATCCGCTCAGCTAACACAGACTGTGTATCCAGTATGTGTTTAGCCCTGTTCTAGATGCTGGCGACACAGCAGCAAATAAGAATTAAAAACCTCTATCCTCATGAAGCCCTCACTCTAATGGTGTAAGACAAGATAACTAAGTAAAATATGTAACAAAGGACAAGAGTTAAGGAGAAATTTTAACTCTCCTTAACAGAGGAAGGAGACAGAGCATTGAGCATCAAAAGGAGCACTGTTTTAGACAGCGTGGTCATTTTAGGAAAGAACTGAAGGAAGTGAGGGAGTGAATAATACAGTCAGCGAGCAGAGGTCCACTGAGGCAGAAGCATGCTAGGAATGCTCAGTGAGAAGATCAGGTGTGGATGTGTTGAACAGAGCACGAGGTCGGAAAGGGCTTTGTGGGCAGAAGTGCGTGCTGTGGATTTTACTCTGAAATTGGGAAGTGACTGGAGGGCTGTGAACAGGGAAATAATGTGAGCTACGAAAGCAAACTGGCAGCTGTGTGGAAGGGTTTAAAGGTGCCAAGGAGGAAGCAGGACATCAGTCTGCAGTGGACACAGGGAGTTCTGGACACCACATGAAGATGGTGGGAGCGGGTTTGCCTATCGACTGGAGGTGGGGTCAGAGAGAAAGAGGATGAGTCCAAGATTATGGCCAGGTGACTAGAAGATTAGAGGTGCCACTACAAGAAGGAACGGAGAAGACAGGAGGAGCAGCCCTTTAGATTGAATGAATTTCACTCAACATTTGAATCAGTGCCTTCCAGAGATCCAGGTACTGTGCTAAAAACACATGGGATGCAGAGATGATGGAGCTGTAATCTCTGCCTGTAAAAGATGAAGAGAAATCGGCAGACTACGATTACAGAGCAGAGGAAGCACTAAGTCAGAGATATAGGCTACGCTGGAGCACAGAGGAGGGGCACAGAAGGAAACCTGGGGGGTGGTGGGCGTGGGAAACAGGAATGGCTTCCTAAGCAGGAAGTAGCTTGAACTGAGAATAAAAGAATGAATAGGAAACAGTTAGATGGAAAAAGCAGCAAGACTATTTTAGAACGACAGTAGTAGCTGCAGAGCAGTGGAGTTACTAAACAGCTTGGTATATGCAGGAACCCCAGCCTGGTGCGGGCAACGGGAAGAGTAAAGAGGGCGTCAGAGAGGTACGCAGGACCACAGCAATCTGGTGTGTGAGACTCTTGTCTTCCACACAGTCCGGGCTTAGTGCGCCGAGGGTGCGAAGGATTCATCCTGTGGGGAAGCAGCAGGCACTGAGGCTTTAAGCTGGGGATACCTTCACCAGACCTGGGTTTGGGAAGAGAAGCTGTCAATCACTGCTCCGACAGCTATGCAACATGACTGACCCAGACCCGGGGACTCTCCCCGCATGTCAACTGCAATTCCACCTTTCCTCGCATACTATTCAAGAGAACACTTTAGAAAGCGAGGGAATGAGAATGTTGTAACTACCAAGGGGTCTCTTTTAACCAGATCCACGTGGATTCACCAGATAAACCTGTGCCCCCTTCCCACTCTGTGACACATCCTGACCCCCCAGCACAGTGAACGCCTAGGGCAGCAGGATGCTCTAAAGGGAAGCCATGCTCTTCTATTGCCAACAGACCTGGGAAGTGGGATTGAGCCAGCTGGTGGGGCCTCACCTGTGCATTTAGAATTACAGGACGCGACTCAAAAGCAGACACGCAGGGAAACAACAGTAAGAGGACTTACTGACACAGAGTGAGGAAACTGAGCACTAAGTGCAAGTGAGAGAGAGAGAGAGAGAGAGAGAGAGAGATTGAGAGAGAGAGAGAGAGAAAGAGAGCGAATGGTAACTAGCTGGTCCATGGTGAGAAGCCCTCTGTCCTACCCCAAACAGTGTCCACTGAGCACAGACCAAGGTCTAAGCCAAATGTACGTGGGGCAAGCTGGGGGCTTCTCCAGAGACATCCTCCTCACCAGCAGCTCGAGTGTTCAGCTCTAGCTGCTGAACTTCTGAAGTCCTGGCAGTTTTTAACTGCCCATCACCAGCCCCATTTCCCTTCCATCCCACAGGGTATCAGGGGTGGAGTCCAGAGAGCTCTTCCTTCGCCCATCCAGCTGGTGGTGAGCAACCACTGTTCAATTGCTGCTTTTTACTGCTGTATTCTGCACTCAACAAAGGGGAAAAGGGAATCGTGTCTTTCCTCAAAGCGGTTTATGTCAATGATACTGTGCCCGTAGGCAAAGCACTGCAGATACGAGTTACATAAGATCAACAACAAAAAATCCCATCAGTGAACTGATGTGCCTTGGCCGTACACCAAAAACTGGAGAAGGATATGTTCACACATTCAATTAAAATAATTTAAAGTACTGAAGTTGAAATACTTGCTATTCATGACATTCTCTACTTCAACTGACTTAAAAACAAAGTGCCCTACCACCTCAGCCCATTCTGTTAGGTTTGGGGGACAATGATGGACTATTCTACTGTGTTCAGAGTTAGGAATAAGGAGCTGGGCAGTGAGAGAGTCAGAGGTCAACTCAGAAAATAGTTTCAGACAACTAAAGAGGGAAAAACATATATTCCATGAATTAGCTCTCCTATTCCTATGCTAAGTACCTTGTTACCCACAAACTTCTCACTCATTTCTTGAGAATGAAATCCTGTGTATACTCTGTAAAAGGTGATCCAAGTAGAAGTCAACTGAGTCAAAATCAATCTAAGACTAAAATGGGAATATTAAACAGAAGACAGGCTGAGAGACCAAACCAGAAAACAGCAATGGCCTCATAATGGTGGAGCAGAGAGCTTGAGGACCGCGGACACTCCTTGCCAGCTATTCTCAGTCAAATCATTTTAAACTTAAATGGACATTTATATTAATCAACAGTGTGGCTCCCAAATGCACACATTTCCAAGGATATATAAAAAATTATATCACAAAATAATGACACTGAAAGTACAACATCTAAATCAATTTAGCTACAGACTAAATGGAGAGACACCGAAAAAAATCTTAGGAAATAGATTGAGAAAGAGATCTTTCCACCTCTTCAATAAAACCCCAATTCAACAAATATTTTATTCAAAGAGCAAGTAATAATGAGCACCAACTAGATGCTAAGCACAGTCTTTACTGGGAATCTTGCAAAAGGGAAGAATGTGTTCAGGTATTTGTCAGGCCTGACTAAATGCTCTCACACTCAGTGCTGGTTTCATGGCTGTACAACCTGTCTTGGGCTCGGTTTAATGCTTTGGTGATATGATCTTGAAACGCTTAATAATTATGAACAAGGACTCCTGTATTTCTCATTTTATACTGAGTCCTGCAAATTATGTAGCCAGTTTTGTTCACGTTAGATATCATGTGAGCCTCAGTTCAAAACACAAAAGAAGTCACAGAAAATAAGAAGGTAATGTAAAGCTTCATTTTTTTAAAAAAAGCAGCTCTTAACTTCCATAAGTTCTAGGGATAGATAGTTTAACAGGAATAACTGATTTTGTCTGTATTAAAAGTATAAAAAATATGCTGTGTCAGTTCAGAAATAAAGCTTCAGGTACACGATAACTCAGCTTCCACAAGGGTGCCAAGAGCAATGGATAGGCAAAGAACAGCTCCATAAACTACTGGACACATGCAGAGTAACAGAGATGAACTTTCATTTCATGCCACATGTACAAATTAGCCCTACACAGATTGAAGACCTAAATGTAAGATCTAAAACTATAAAGTTAGTGATGATTTCTTAGACACAATACCAAAATATACCAAAGAAACAAAAATGGACAAGTGTCACAACATCCTAGATAACTGTGCATCAAAGGACATGACCTCTTTATAGTAAAAAGCAATGTACAGAACAGGGGAAAATATCTGCAAGTCAAGTATTTGAGTAAGGGGGTTAATATCTAGACTATATAAAGAATAAGTACAACTCAACATAAAAATCATGTGGCTCAATTAAAAGATGGGCAAAGGTTTTGTACAGGCATGCTCAAAGATGCTATACACATGACCGACAAGCACATAGGAAGATGTTCAACATCACCGGTGAACACAAATCAAATATCATCCACAGGAAATATCATCCTACATGGATTAGGATGATGACTATGAAAAACCAAAAACAGAAGCACAGGTTGACGATACAGAAGAACTGGAACCCACCTTTATTGTTGGTGGGATTGTAAAAAGGTGGAACCACTGGGAAACAATATGGTAACTCTTTACAAAACAAAGAAAAACTCTCCTATAATTCTGCAATCTCACTTCTGGGTCTATATCCAACAGAATTAAAAACAAGAATGTGACAGCAGCTGCTATTCACAGTGACCAAGAGGTAGAAACAACCTAAATGTCCATTGATAAACTAATAGATAAAAAGAAAAATGTGGTACACACACACACACACAGAGAGAGAGAGAGGAATATTATTCAGTCTTAAAAAGGAAAGACTGCTACTACATGGAAAGACCTCAAAGACATACTGAGTGGAATAAATCAGTTACAAAAACAAAGACACTGGGATTACACTTATAGGAGGCATCTAAAGTAGTCAAATCATAGAAACAAAGTAGGGTGGCTGTTATCAGCAGCCAGAGGGAAGGTGCAAAGGACATTTTTGTTAACAGGTATAGAATTTCAGATTTGCCAGATGAACATGTTCTGGAGCTGTTACACAACAATGTGAATCAACATTGCTGAGGTGCAATTTAAAGATGGCAAATTTTGCTATATATCTTATAACACATGCAAAGCCAAAATGTGAACTGCATGCTTTGCAGCATTACATTAGTCAAATAATGCCTAGAGGATACAGGGACCATAAGATAAATGTTAACATATAAAAACATTTTCAATCAAGGAAACTCGTTACCTGCAACAAATCCAACTACCAGATCTTTTCCAGTGGTAGAACGTTGACCTTTGACCCAGACAGCTTTGAGGCTGTTAAAAGTATAGAAGTAGACAAAATTGGAGCAGCAGAGACTGGAGATAACTGGAAACCACCCTCGATACGGTGCCAGTCTAGGGGGAAAAAAACACAGTACACAGAATAAAGATGATGGGCAAAAGTCAGTAAAGTGGACATAGATAGTCCTCGGAAAGGCTGAATCGGTCATATATTCCCGAAGCCCTCCCCAGCATTATAGTGTACCCCACACTGCACACAAACCTGACATTCTGAAGGATGCCCAAACCAGAACATCTCTTTTAGCATTAATGATACCAAAGAAACAATACACATTCAACAACTGCTTTACTGCTTTTTCTTCTCCCTTGATTGCATTTAGTAACATTACTATGCAAATATTAAAGATAATTTCTCCACGGCCGTTAGTTACTATAGCACCACTCCTATTTTATTACAGGGCAAAAACATTTAAAATGAAGTAAATATAGAAAATAAGTACAAAAAATGATGGATGGGGCATGTTGCAATGGCATGGAAACTAGACCTGAAAGGGTTCCCACTGGCCAAACCTGGGACAAGTACCTGCCCATGTGTAGAATTAAGCCATGGCGTACTCAAATTGGGGCAGACTTAAAATGAGAAACATTCTATTTTCAAAAAAGGTAGAGGGGGACTATATTCTTTCAAAGTGTATGGGGGGGAGGCTTTGACATGTGGTATCTTATTCACAATTGTTCTAGGAAAACAAACTGTGAGGTGGCTACGTATGCATGACAGAGAAGGGGAAAGGAGGGGGAAAGCAGAAGCACACATGGTAAAAAAATGAGCAAAGTGCTAATAACAGGCAAGTCTGGATAGAGCACACACTAGTATTTCTGGCACTGCTTTCAGTTTCGCAATGTTTTGTAAATCTGAAATAATCTCCAAATAAAAGGTGAAGACAAAGTAGCGGCACAGTCTGTACAGAAGCAGCTGAGAAGAACGCAGTGACCTGCGATTACCTACCTTGGCTTCTGCACAGAAAACAACGCATTGGTGTCTGGACGACTACACAGGCAAGCATCAAAACAGTCAACCCCAAAGCTTTAAGAGACAATCAAGCACTGATAAGCCGGGCAATGACAAGCTCCAGCTTTGCACTTCACGGCTACGGGGGGTAGCCAGAGAGTGAGCGTGTGGAGGCCCAAGCCTCTAGGGAGCCACACAGGAGGTACTTACAGGCCTTCTTCTTTAATGATCTCCAGGAGCACCATATGGGTCGTTTTGGACTTTCTTTTCTCATCAACTACAAGATGAAAGGGTAAACGTTTCAATGAAATCCTCTGGGAATAATTACCTTCAGCATGAACAGGTTTCACTGAAACGCCATTTGCCTCCCCCGAGCAAATGCCTCCTTATGCACTGGGCTCCCTGGTGGGCCTCTGCGCTGGGGGGTGGGGTGGGAGGGGGAATGTCTGTGTGCTCATGCGTGGAATCCCCCAGGTTTGACAGCTCATCAAAGTAAAAGATGGGACGGGAGAAACTTACTTTTTTATATCTCCTAGGGCTCATGTTTTGTTTTGCTTTTTCCAAGTGAACATATATTCGCATTATTTTAACATCTCATAAAGCAGAGAAGACATAAATGACCATCTCCTTTTTCGAGAAGAGGCTACAGACACAAAAGCTATGCAGGACACATGTGATGAGCAGCAAAGCCAAGAGTGAAACCCTGTTTCCTTAGTCTTAGCTCTGTGCCCTCTCTCCTATACTTAGGTCTCACAAAGGATGACAACTCTGCCAACCCTGTCAACAAAATCCCCTCAAATTCCCTACCTACCTTGGAAGAACATTTCGAAAACAAAAATGTAGAAACGAACCAATTTCCTAAGACTTAACAGTGGTACCAGTAAGGCTTGTGGGATGGCAAATTGAGAAACCACTGCAGAAGGCAATCTTGGCAGTAGCTACTGAAATAACAAATACATTTACCCTTCGACCCAGCGATCTCATAAGCTTGCAGAAATTAACTGGTATGTGAATAACTCTATCTACAATAGTAAAACAATTCCAGAATCTACGGGAGGGGACAGATGATTTAGATCAGGGTGCACCCATATCATGGAATAAACGACAACTAGAAGAAAAAAATTAAGAAATCCCAATGCATTGGTTATGAAAGCACCCAGAACTGTTCTTACATGGCAAGCACAGCGTGTAAAATATGCTTTTATTGTGCAAGAAAGGGAGAAAATTAAGAATACATCTTACTTGCTTGCTAATCTTTTTTTCCCCCCCAAGAGACTAGGTCTCGCTATGTTGCCTGGGGTAGTCCTGAATCCGCAGACTCAAGTGATCCCTAGCCTCAGCCTCCCAGGTAGCTGGGATACAGGCACGCGCTACCACACCCAGAACTATTTTTTGGGGACTAGGTCTTGCTATGTTGCCCCAGGCGGGACTCTAACTGCGATCCCCAGACCCAGCTGCACCTCCACAGGCTGTCGCTTACAGGCATGCGCCACCGTGCCCGGCTTCCTTTTATTTCTGATCTTTCATTTCCCTTTTTTAAAATAAACTTGTTTCACCCAAAAAACAAAACAAAAGAAAAAAAAACACAAAAGTTCAAGTATAATTAAAAATAGTCACAAGTTTATTCTAAGCTAATCTTACTCATCATGTAAATTCCGGCATAACTTTATAATTTTAAGCTGAAAAATACAGAGAGAAAAACAAGAGCCGGAGAGTCTAAGCTAGAGGCAAACAGAGACTACAGGCCTAGATTAGTAGCAACTGAGGGGATTTGGTTCCACTATTTATTCTTTCTTCTTTTTTCTTTGAGAAAATATATCACCAGCAAAAAAAAAAAAAACATACACATTGCACCTTCTAAAGGCACACAGCGTGTATTAAAAAGTTTCTTTTCTTTTTCTTTTTTTCTTGAGACTAGGTCTCACTATCTTTGCCCAAGGAACCACAAACAGGCTCATGTTGCCCATGATACCACGGACTCAAGCAATCCCCAGCCTCAGCTTCCCAGGTAGCTGGGATTACAGGCGCACGCCACCACACCCAGCTATTTTTTGGGACTAGGTCTCATCGTGTTGCCCTGGATGGGTCTCGAACCATGATCCCCAGTCCCAGCCATGACTCCATAGGCTTTCACTTACAGGCACACGCCACTGTGCCTGAATTAAAAGGTTTCAAAATAATTAATGAAGGCCCACTCAGCTTCTCTCAGATTAGAAAAGGGCTGAGGTTGTGACAGCTATGAATGCCTCCTTGCTAATGAGAAAATGAAGATGATGCCCAGACCAGCATCTGAAAGAACCGGGGTCTCTGATGAAACACAGCCTCCTCATGCTAATTTAGAACTTAGGAGAGAACTATGTTTGCTTCCTGACACCAAGTGGACAGGAATATGAAGACTACAAAAGATACTCACCTTGAAGTCGCAGTCGGGCTGTGTCCAAGGGGAAAAACACTGTCATTGCTGTCACACTTCCCTGAAAAAGTTTGAAAATCATCAGCCATTATAGTATCACAAAAATAATGAGCTATAACTTTTAATGAGTAACAGATCACTATTTTTACCATGGGTCAAATCAGAGTTTCAGTGAAGAAAAAGCTTTATTTTTAATCTAGTATGATGATTCAAAATTTTGTACAAAAGTATTTCATTTTCTAGAACAAATCTCTGGTAGTGGAAGAAAAAAATGTACTAGTTCGCTGAAAATGATGAATTTAGGGGTTGTAACACAGCACACACATCAAAAGTAGTGGGTAAGTGGATTTTTAACCTTTTACAGGTCATTTGTAACGCCCATGTTCACTCTGATGCTCCCAGAAACCAAAATATCCATTAACTAAAGAGATACTACATCTGTTTTCTGTGCTTCGTTAATATATTCACCATAAAAAAAGAAAAAAGGTGTTAGGAATCATTTATTCTTTAAAATGGTTTTGTGTGCTTATGCTTTAAATAAAACATGGACAATCTGCGAATGACTCTATAAATAATTCATGCAAGGTAACATAACAACAAAAATTATCAGGGGGAAAAGGGAAGCTGACAACCAGTTTTTCCATTCATAAGATCTCTGACAGATAAAACCCAGACGCATGTGGTTAGGGATGCAATCAAATGCACTAGCTCTCTCCTTGGGTTCATGAGTCTTAACCCAGAAGCAGGTCCACTGCCACTAGTTCTCAGGTGTAAAATCAAGTTACAGGCTGCAGATCTAACAATGGCAACATCTAGTGTTTTAATCGCGGTAGTAACTGAAAACTAGGTCAATGGAAAAGACAAGAACAAATATTGCCATAATTAAATATGTCAGCCTACTTGACAAGAGAGAACCTGGTATTATACTATTAGTATTTTCCCCCACCCCTAGCCCCACTATACTATTAGTATTTTGCAATGGATTCTTCATTCCTCAATGTTACTACAGCATATTCGGAAGAATATTCTATCTCTGCTAGCACAGATTCTCAGTTCACTGGTTATCAAATTCACTCTACTTTTGTTTTTATGCTTTTTTGCTGATGACTGCAACATAAATGTTCTTTTCTAATCATGACCAGATAATGACTGTCTCAAGAAACACAGGATCTAAATCTAAATCTATGCACCCAGAATCCTTACTCACAATTTCAAAATATTTACTTTCTTGCTTTGTTTCATTTTGTATTTGTAAGCATCCTTGCTTACAACTTGAAAAAAAAAAAAAAAGGAGGGCTGGAAAGCTGGGGAAAGCTCATAAGGCTACAGCATTCATTTCTCGGCGCGTGCTACAGCAAGAGTTCAGGTAGAGTAGTGCAGACAGAGCATCTCCACAGAAAAGCCATGCCTGGAATATCTTCTCAAACAAGTGGGCCAACTCCATCTCTTCTCCCTGCCAGCTTCACGGACATGTAAAGGCTCCTAACTTAGAAGGCCCTGCCCTATCTACTCTGAAATCTCAAAGTGAAGTACGTCATTCACCAAGTTAAAAAGAACAGTCTGCAGAGTTCAATGCTCTATTACCTCCTCAAGCACTAGCATACAAACATTCGAAGCAGTAAAACTAAACACCACTTTTCAAAATTCACTAGTAACTGAAACACTGAGTCAAAATGGTTAAATGGAAAACTGCCTCTTCCCTGTTCCAATGACAAATAAAGAAACTTTTCTATAGAAGAGTGTCTGACTGGAATGAAAAGGACAACGGAGTGAGGCTGTTGAGAAAGAAGGAACCACAGAACAAATCTATAGGTATGATACATCATGCCCCCTGGCGTCCATATACCTGTATATACCTGTGAGCACGAAACACGACAGGGCAGGTTACTATGGTCACCTGAAATAGAGAGACTGGGTTATCTGAGTGGGCCCCATGTCATCATAAGGATCCTTAAACATAGGAGGGGGGATAGCACAGCCTTGCCGACACCTTGAGACTGTGCCAAACTCCTGATCGAAGGCCCCACGGACGTTGTTTCAAGGTACTAAATCTGCAGGGATGTGTAGATAGGATTACTACCAATGGTGGGGACAACATGGGGACACAAAAGGGAGCTCTAGGACTTGCTGGCTGACAAGCTGGTTACCATGACAACTGCACCAACACCAGTCCTAGGTAGTTAACTAGCAATACAGGCACCTGGGCCTGCCTAAGGCCCACTAGCAACTCAGTCAGGTTACTCCGAACCCATAAAGCCAGTTGCCGTGACACTTTCCCAGCAGCCGGGGCCATCTTTTTGCTACAATCCTGAAAGTCAACAGCAGAAAAGAGGCACCAGGTGTGAGGAGGTGAGTGGGAAGGAAAAGCTCACCAGTTTCACCCTATTTAAGGTAAGGGCATGAAAGTCCACACCTGTGCGCGCATGCACGCACGCACACAGAGCGTTTTACTCCAGGCTGTGTTAGAAAACCTGAATTTAGTAAAAATGTAAGGGTGACATGGGGACTTCCATTTCCAGCAGGACAGCGGCCTAGACATTTTACAAACAAACCTAGGGTGGAAGAAAGTCAGCGACATTTGGACACAGCTGTGGGGAAAAAATCCAGCAAAGTTTGGGCAAAAAGGAATAACCGGAAGAGGTTGAGTAAGCATGTCAGATGAACTCGCTGTTGATACAGCACCTGCAGCCAGTTGTGCCCTCGGAGAGCCTGCAGCACACCCCAAAGCAACCACAACCCACAGCGCAAGACTTTCTCTCTTTAAACTGTTACCGTCCTTGTACATAGAGATCTGCCAGGATCCGTTTCTCTTATGTGCTTGTCTTAATGTGACTGCTACCCCCCCACCCATGAGGATAACTCCACTCAACTCTAGTACAAATGCTGGATCTTAAGGGCCGGTGTGTGAGAATGAGTGTGTGTGTGTATGAGTGTGAGTGTGTGTACTTGCAAACAAGGCAGCTGATCAATACCCTTTTTCCATTGGACTACTCTTTTCTGGGTTAATCATTAAATTTTACTCTGAGCTGGGAGTGGTGGTGGGCATCTGTAATCCCAGTTGCCTGGGAGGCTGAGGCTAGGGATCCCTTGAGTCTGCAGGTTCGAGACAATCCTGGACAACATAGCGAGACCTAGTCTCTTAAAAATAAAAAAAAATAAATTAAAAAAATCATGACTCTGGCCAGGCATGGTGGCATGTGCCTGTAAGCGGCAGTCTAGGGAGCTGTGGCAGGGACTAGGGATCACGGTTCAAGTCCCGCCTGGGACAACGTAGCAAGACCTAGCTCCAAAAAAAAAGCTGGGCATGGTGGCACGTGCCTTTAATCCCAGCTACCTGGGAAGCTGAGGCTTGGGGACTGCTTGAGTCCGTGGTACCCCGGGCAACGTGAGCCTGAGGTTCCACAGGCAAAATAGCGAGACCTAATCTCAAAAAAAAAAAATCTTGACTCTGAAAATAAAGTTTTCCTTTCCATCACTGGTGGTTATTTTTAAGCTTGCACTAGGAATGCTAAATAGGAGATACTTTTTGAAAGATAAGCACATACTTAACTGACCTCACAGGAAAGAAGGGTAATCCACTGGGGTCAAAAGAACAGCAGAAATCAAGAGTTTGGCTGCCTGAGGATTTCTGCTAACCTAAGGGATCAAGGAGTTTTACTGTTATTATATTGAATTCGAAGTGAACTCAAGTAACAGGAGATTAGCCATTTTGTTTTATTTATTTTTATTTTAATTTTTTTCGAGACTAGGTCTCGCTATGTTGCCCAGGGTAGTCCCGAACCTGCGGACTCAAGTGATCCCTAGCCTTAGCTTCCCAGGTGGCTGGGATTATAGGCACGCACAACCAATGCTTGGCTAGATTAGCCATTTTAAAGCATACTGGCAGTGCACCAGGACATTCGCGGTGGTGTGCCATTGTCACCTTTAGAAAGTTTCAAAGTATTTCCATGGCCCTTAAAGAAAACTGTGCCATTCAGCAAGCACAGCCTCTTCCCCTACACGGAGCCCTCACAACCACAGCTCTGCCCTGTCTCTCTGTCTGCAGCTGTTCTGCACATTTCATATAACAATGATCATGCAGCAAAGCCGGGAATGGTGGCACGCATCTGTAATCCCAGCTACCTGGGAGGCTGAGGCTGGGGATCACTTGAGTCCGCGGGTTTGAGACAATCCTGGGCAACATAGCGAGACCTAGTCTCTTAAAAAAACAAAAACAAAAACAATGATCATGCAGCACGTGACCTCGTGTCTGGCCTCTTTAACCTGGCATCATGTTTCAAGGTCTGTCCACCTTGTAGCACTCACCAGAGTATCATTCTCTGTAATGCTGAGTGACAGTCCCCCGTGAACCTATGACATGTGCTTATCCACTTTTGGAATGAGAGAGAGGTAGTGGATGCATGGCATTGTGAGCGAACTAAGTATCACTTCAAAATGGGTATTTATGAATTAAACTTCAATTTAAAAAAATAGAGACATTAAATCCTCTCAACAACCCAACGAAGTCATACTATTACTGTGTCCATTTTATAGATAAGGATACTAAGAGATCTTGCAACTTCCCCAGTCATATGCTTAGCCAGTGGCATAATCAATATTTGAACAAAGGCAAGCTGGCTTCAAAGTCTACATTCTCAATCACTGTTGTTATTAAAAACTTTTTAAGAAATGATTAATATAGAACTAAAAACTGGTTAAAAATAGGACCTATTTCATGCATCAAAATTTTTTTTTGTGGACTAGTCTGGAAACCCAGCATAACAGCAGCCCTGATCTGGCAGAGGAGTTTGTGACTATGCACCTATAGATAAACTAACATCCGTGAGTAACATCGTGAGAAAATGTATTCCAAATGCGACAGGTAAATTTAGAACATAGCTATTTTTGTACAATGGGTACTTGCTATAGCTGTCTCTTTGCCAAGGAAATACACAGATGACTGCTTTTATTTTATTGTTGCTTTTATAAGCAACAATATTTATTATATATGCAAGCCTTCTGCCAACTTATATAAGCAGATTTTTTTTTTTAGAATTTTAATTATATTCCACTTTTCATAGATACTGTATTCTTCCCCAACAAGGGCTGTCCACTTACGTAAAAATGAGAGAGCACAAAATACTGAAGATAACCACAATGTACACTACAGCTAAAAGAGAAGCATAAAATAAATCCACTATTTTGAGTTCCACAGCAGTCTAACCATCTGAGTGGGTGTTCCAGTGCTGAAAATAACTGCAATTTGAAAGACTCTATTTCCAGAGAAACAATCTTGTTTCTCACCAAAACCAAACATTTTTAGTTGGAAATTTCTATCATTCCCCAACTGGCATGCAACAACTATTTGGTGCTGGGAAAAATGAACACCTACATCACAATGGCTTTGGGGGCTGGAAAAGCCTTTAGAAACTAGCTAGACTTAGAGGCCCCCCTTGAGAACTGGGGCACCTGACAAGGTTCAGAGGTTTGCCCAAGCCAGGCTGGCTGGGCAGAATTAGGACCAAGAGCGACCAGTTCTACTGGTTTTTGTCCTATCTCAGTTCTTGACTTTTTGTCATTCAAGAAATACAGGACTTTTAACTTTACTCTTTCCTTCTCATAAAAATGAACACAAAACACACAATATCTGAGAAAAGTCATACAAGAAATTCTTAACAGTGACTCTCTGGGGAAGAGAAAAATTAAGAATGGCTTAGATTTCCTTCATGGTGCCTTTCTCCCTATCTTTTCGATATGTTTTAGTTCTGAAGTGGGGGAAAAAGCAAATGTTTTTAAAAAGACATCAGGACACAGGAGAATACTCTAGTCTGGGCATTCTCAAAGGATGGTCTGGGATCACTAAAAATTCCCAGAGCCTTTCCAGGGTCTGTGGGATCACAATTATTTTCTATTTTTTTTCTTTCTCTTTTTTTTTTTGGAGAGTAGGTCTCACCATGTTGCCCGGGGTTGTCTTGAACTCTCAGATACATATGATCCCTAGTCTCAGCTTCCCAGGTAGCTGGGTGGCGCATGCCACCAAGTCCAGTCGGGGCTATTTTTTTTGAGACTAGGTTTCACTATGTTGCACAGGGTTGTTTCCAACCCGTAGACTCAAGTGATTCCTAGACTCAGCCTCAAAGGTAACCAAAACTATTTTCATTAGAACACTATGGTGCTCACTATCTGACTCTGTTGTTCCCACTTCCCACAGTGCTTCCCAGAGAATGGAATCAAGTTTAAGATAAACAGGAGAGAGGTATGCGAAAATATAAAACAATGCCAGTCTTCTTACTATTGGGGGGAAAATATTTTTTAAAAGTTAGATATAGTAACATGAAAGGGGTTTAATATTTTCAATGAACAAACACCTCAATGATTTTTCAGTTTTAGTTTTGATAAAATATTTTTTTTTTTTTTTTGAGACTAGGTCTCGCTACTTTTGCCCATGGAACCGCAGGCTCACGTTGCCCGGGGTACCACAGACTCAAGCAATCCCCAGCCTCAGCTTCCCAGGTAGCTGGGGTTACAGGCACACGCCACCACACTCAACAATTTTTTTGCAAAAAGACTAGGTCTTGCTACGTGCCCCCGGCGGGACTGGAACCACAATCCCCGGCCCTGGCTGTGACTTCCTAGGCTGCCACCTACAGGCATGCGCCACCATGCCCGGGCCTCGTTTTGATATAATAAATATTAATGGTCATAACCATGTAGGCTTTTTGGGGCTTACAATGGTTTTTACTAAAAGGAGGTCCTGAGATCAGAGGGCTCTAAGAGGGCCTGCCAAGGAACCCTAAGAGTTTTCAAACTGGAAGACCAGAACACAAATACAAAGTCAGTTCTAGCAAAGCACATATTATCTGAAACAGAGGCCTAGGACTAGTTTGTGTGGTCACTAGAAAAATGAAAAGAGATATCTGCCAGAAGAACTGAAAATGGGTCACTGATAGAAGCGCTGACTTACTGGCCATGGATGGCAAAAAAGAAAGAGTCACAGAAATGAAGACACCGCTGACAGAAATAGCAAAGTCAAGGAAGGGCCTACTTTTAAGAAATTACTAGTTCACATGTGGACACAGTGAATGTGAGATGAAGATGAATTAACTACTTTCTCCTCTGGATTCTAAATGTATCAAGACTGTCACAGACAAAATTCGACTATGTAACAATTACTGCACTGGACTGTACCTAGTTAAAAAACACCTCAGCCGGGCATGGTGGCGCATGCCTGTAGGCAGCAGCCTAGAAAGTCGCAGTCGGGGCCAGGGATTGCGGTTCGAGTCCCACCAGGGCCACATCGTGAGACCTAGTCCCAAAAAATAGCTGGGCGTGGTGGCGCATGCCTGTAATCCCAGATACTTGGGAAGCTGAGGCTGGGGATGGCTTGAGTTTGTGGTACCCCGGACAAGGTGAGCCTGCAGTTCCACGGGCAAAAATTAGTGAAACCTAGTCTCAAAATTAAATAAATAAATAAATAAATAAATAAATAAATAAATAAATAAATAAATAACTAAATAAATAACTAAATAAATAAATAACACCTCAAAGGCTGTAACCTATCAATTAATTACTTAGTGACTCACAAAAAAAACCCTTTAAGTAGTTATCAAAAACCAGACGGCAGTCTAGGAGGAAAACCACAGCTAGAGATGAAAAAGGATAAGAAAAGTCACTTATCAGCCTACGTTCCTGGGTATTTTTTGCTTTGAGGCCACCGGCTGCACCTAGACCCTTCGTAATGTAGCAGCCAACGTTTCAGGTTATATATGCCGAACACAGACGGCTTATTCATTCGCTGAGCTATGTCTCTCCTGTAAGAGATCAATAAATACTTTCAGAAAGTTTCATTTTTCATTTGGCCAACATAAACACACTTAAGAGTCCAGCCTGACACACTTAACATGACACACTGAGAATGGAACAGTGGGGTAAACCCTGGTAAACACTTGGTCCCCCAAGTGTGAGCAAGCGTAGGGAAATAACGGAAAGGGACAAAAACACAAACTATCAGGACTTTTAAGTACAAATAATGATGTTCAGGTTGACCTACCAACGAAGTCACCAAATTTGGCTGTTTCCAGAACACTATTTTAACTGTTGAAGAATGAACAATTGTCAAATAAAAGCAAGGCCAGCTCCAAAGTCAATTTCCACAGAACTGTCCAGAAATGGCTGAGTCATAGTCATACTACTGAAATCAGGCCCGGATCTCCTGATGGAGTGCATGGCTGGACTGGAACGGAGGATTATTTTTAAAAGAAAAACTAAAATGGGGGGAGATGGGAGAGGGGGGAAAAAAAGAAAAAAGCTAAAACGCATTTCCAGTGGCAGCTCCTGAGCTGATGTAATCCAAAGGCTGCCGGTCACTTTCAATTTTAAAAATGTTGAGTCCCCTGCTCTGAGTTAGTGCCTTTCTCTTTGTATGACCACCAAGCTAATTCTCATACTTTTTCACATACCCGTATATAACAGGCCTGAAGGAGGCACACCTTGGTGTCTACTGGAAAGAACATGAGTTTTGAAATAAACTGAGGTGCAGGTCCCAGCTGCAGCACGTACTATGTAAGTTCGTTCAACTCTCTGTGCCTCGGCTTCCTGAACTACGAAATTGCTGGAAGAGTGAGAATTGATGGAAAATACCTAAATCACAGGAGGGACACAGTTGGCACTCAACAAATCTTGATTCCTATATATCTCTTCTTATAGCATCTTCTAGTATTAGGAGTCAATATTAAACAGGGCCCCAATGTTAGAAATAATTACTAAAGTGTCTTCAAAAAATTACTACTTAGGCAAAGTTAAGAATAACACCTTTCTCAAAAAGAGCTTCGAGAAAGCAGGAGGAGGGTCAACAGTATAAAATATTACCAAGAAGTCACGCAGTGTAAGAATGGAAAGTCAGCAGGCCAAGCCTGCTGGTCTCTGTAAGAGCAGGTCCAGGGGTCAGAGTAGGAGGAGAGGCAGAAAATACAGGTTAGTCTTTAAGCTAATGTAGCATAAAAAGGGATTGAACAGCAGCCAAGGAGGCAGAGACTCCAGACTGTGCAAACCAGATCAGGGGTTGTATGACAAGACAGGTCTGAGCATGCTTGGGGGCTGAAGGGACAGGAACACTGTAGAGAGGGGAAAGTCACAGGGAAGAGGTGAAAACTAACAGAGCAAGGTCTGAAAGACAATGGGGAGGGGGAGAGGGCCAGGATCATAGGCAGCAGAGAGGATGCCTCTGTTTTTCCTGAGAGTAGCACAATGGAGGCAATTAAGGTGAGTGGGTAATTAGGAAAAATGGGGAAGTGAGAAAGCTCATCCCAAATAGCCTCTCATTTACAGAGAGAGTAGAAGATGAGATCATCTGTTACCAGTGAGGGGAATGAGCTGAGCTGGTCAAATGGGAGAAAATTAAAATTCCACTAAATTTCCAAGACTGTGGACAAATATTGCATTTACAAGAACATACCAGAAAAAGCAGTACTTATGACTGACTACACTGTTCCAGGCCGTGTGCGAGGTGCTCCACAAATGTTACCACACTTACTTCTTAGGAGATCCCAGAAAGGCGGGTGCTACTATGCCCGCTTAATAGGGCAGAAAACTCAGATTCAGAAAGGAAACGTATAGGAGATGAAGCCGATAGTTGTTTGACCCAAAGCTTTCAGCTGTATCATATTTGTTTCTTTTTAAAATCAAATTATAGACTACTCCAATTTTTCTGACTCAGGCATAAAGTTAGAAAAATAATTTTAAACAAGCAAACAAAAGACAGTCTAAGAATTTTAAGAATAAGCGAGCATAATGGAAACGACCAAGTTAGCTAAGAGGTAAAGACAAGGGTAAGGGAAAGGATGAACAGGCAGAGCATGGAACAGTATCCAGATCCAGAAAACACTGTATTTTATTATAGTGGCGGATACCTGCCATGCTTTGCCCAAACCCAGAAAATATACAAAACCAAGTGTGAATCCTAATGTAAACTGCTGAGCTCGAGTGATGCTACACAATTGTAAATAAGGACAATTTGGGTGAGGGATGTTGATAATATGGGAGGGTGTGCCCACGTGGGGCAGGAGATGTGTGGGAACCCCTCTGTACCTTCTCAGTTTTATCGTGAACCTAATCTGCTCCAAGGAAGGTTTAGCAATAAGTCAAGATACTGTGTGAATATTGGGTCATGAAACAGTGAGTCCTAAAGACTGTAAGCTTTATAATAATCCAATCATAATTTATATTAGCAGTCTAAGTGTGTAAAGAGCCAGGTGCAGAGTGCGAGAAAGGATGAACATGAAGGATTGACACAGTCTGGAGGCTGTGGGCTATCAGAAGCATGACTGGTAGCAACTCTAAGGTAAATTACTAGGCTTTTTAAAGAGTCCAGGCAAGGGGGGAAAAGTGGCCAAGAGAATGTTTTACGGCTAAATAACTAGGGAAGACTAATGGCTAGGGGACAATAAAATTGGGTAAAACATTAGTTCCCCTAGATAATGGCGGGCAGGGGTTTCACCCATAAATTTGTTGGTAACTCCCAAGGAATGCTTCTAGGGTAAACATTGGAGGAATGGAGAAGCTGCTCTCTGCTCTCTGGACGTCATGCCAGTCCTGTCTTCAGTGTTCTGAAGCCAGATAAGATAGTGAAATGAAGTAATCCTCATTTATAGCATGAGCCCAGTCTGGTCTGCAGCAACTTCCAACACAAGTGCAGTAAAACAGCCAGTAGGAATAGGAAGACACAACGATAAAGTCTTTTTCTAATTATGACTTTGTACAGTTTCTATGTCAAAGTAACACTGTGCTCTCGCATGTTTACCAACCTCAATTAATCCCATGAGACTGAGCAACGCGTCAAACACTGGGTCTGGATGAGCTTGCCAAGTGTGGAAAAGCAAACCTTTCCAGTGCAACTGAACATTTGGACTGTTAAAACTGTGGCTTAACACATTCACAACAGGGACATATCTCGTATGTTCTGCCACTGGATGGTTCTATTTTCTGTATTCTTCTCCACTGGATGGGGCTGATTTATATTAAATGAACTGAATTAATGACGCTCACCTGTGTATGTAGGTACCACCAATGACACTTGGTGCCGATGGGACAACAGGCATGTATCATATACATGCCTGTGTCATGCATGTGTGAACATGTTAAAATGCTCCAGAGAAGACAGTCCCCTCCAAGTGCCTCCAGGTTGGGCACACTTGTTTATTTTTAATAGTTAACATCACTCCTTTCCTGATAAGCTACAGCTATACAGAGATTAGCTTTGAATTAAACAATGGGATGGGGAAAAGGTCAAGAAGTATGGAGGAAGAAGGTCGCTAGGCACAGCAGAGAGAGGAGGAGCAGAGGGGTGAGACCTGGGTTCTGCCCCCTGGCCTATGACCGACGCACCATCATCCCTGACCAGGTCACTCACTGGCCCTACTTTTGGTATCAAAATGAGAACAGACACTGATCCAGGAGCCTTGCAAACAACCCACTGAGGTGAGTTCTCTCCACCCTCTCCCCCTGCCAATTTCACAGACAGAGAAAGAAAGGCTAAGAAAAGTGGAAAGACATGTCCAAAGTCACAAGGCAAGGTGGGAAGTGGTAGAGCTGGGATTTGAACTCTGGTTTCAGAAGCCATGCTTTTAACCACTTGCTTATGATGCCTAACTATTCAGAAGGTCACTGATAGAGGTGAGAGGGGGTTGAGGAGTTAGGAAAGTCTTGATGTTGGTAACAAATGCAAACAAGTTAAGATGCACAAGAAATGAAACAGAATAGTGGACAAATAACTAAGAGTTTCTGTGTGATGAGTCCGTTATGAGTCAGATAATAGAAAAGCTGCTGTAGTTACACTATCTTATTAATATTCACAACACCCCATGAGGATACTGACATTGGAATAAATTAGAATCAGCATCAATTAAAGTGAATCCAGGAATGTGGGGTTTTTTATCTAAAGATCAATGAGTGATAGTAGGGAAGTCACTTTACTAAGCAATCCCACAGTTTCAGCATACTGCAGTTGGAATATTGACACTGCACTAAATATGCAACACCAACATGCTAGAATAGCCAACAAACCAAACAAACAATGACTTTGTAAGCCTTTTTAATGACATGATATAGAAGATAGCTGCCATGTTGGGCCACATGGCATCATTCATCGGCTTTATCTATGGGTGTAATGACTTTCTTCCCTTCTCCCCACTTTTACAATCTTGGTATTCTGTTAAATCCTGAAGCCCATCTTCCACTACAGCCATGGAAAAGCCTCTGAAGGCTTCCTCTGTCAGGCCCATGCTTACACCACCTATAACAGTCAACGGCAGGGTATGTGACTTGGAGCCTGACAAGCAGAGGTTCTCCAAAGACTGGCTGGCTCTTGACCAGCGTACTGCAGGGGCAGGTACGGAGCGCATCGCTAGTCCCAGTGGTGGTGCCCGACAGACACTCTCCAGTGGCTGCTTGAGAAATCTTTTTGGAGCAGGTGGGTTACTTCCTAGGCCAAGGGGCACCCCCTGAGGTCTCAGGAGCTCCCCCAAACCCAATAAACATCCTTTTTGTTAAATCACCCAAAGCCTGTTTTTCCAGCTTGCGACCAGAGTGAGGAAGTCCATTATATTCTTAAACCAAGCCCAGGGTATGAAGCTCCGCCGCTATCAGTTGCATAAATACAAAAACTTATTTGTGAATGCTTCTTTGTATATAAACACAGAGAGAACAGAAAAAGGAAGATTCTACCCCATTTTGCAAATACTTTCTGATAAACTTTGACCTCATCTTCTTTGCATAACATGAGAATCTCCAACTTCATAGCTTTCTACCACACTCACCTTTCGTCTTTTAACTCAGCTACATTGAAACGAACCTGAAGCTATCCAAATGCTGACTTACACGTTACAGACTGACATGCTTTTTGTTCTGTCTAACCTACCACACTCCAGTTTCATGTTGCCTACCGAACTCTTATACTTCCTTCAAGACCAGGTCTAAACAAGTTCCATCTCTTTCGGGGGCAGTTCACTCCCCTGTACCACTAGATTTCTTGTCCACATCTCCACTGTATATTAAGGAGGAGGACAGGACTCCTCCACTGACCTTTACATTCAAAAGGCCTTGAACAGTGAGTCAACACATTCCTCTACTCGATTCCAACTTCTGAAAGGCAGGTGTCGGGCCAGGCATGGTAGTGCATGCCTGTAAGCGGCAGCCTAGGAAGCTGGGGCCAAGGATCGCGGTTCGAGTCCCGCTGGGAGCATGTACCAAGACCTAGTTCCAAAAACATATAGCTAGGCATGATGGCTCATGCCTGTAAGCTTCAGCCTATGAAGCGGCTGGGGCTAGGGATCGCGGTTTGAGTGCCGTTCGGGGCAACATAGCGAGACCTAGTCCCAAAAAATAGCTGGGTGTGGTGGCGCACGCCTGTAATCCCAGCTACCTGGGAAGCTAAGGCTGGGGATGGCTTGAGTCTTTGGTACCCCAGGCAATGTGAGCCTGCGGTTCCATGGGCAAAAATAGCGAGACCTCGTCTCAAAAAAAAAGAAAGACAGGTGTCTAGGTGAGAAAAGGTCCAGTATAAAGTTTAGTGTATGCACTACAGAAGCCAGACAATAGCACGTAATTTTTTTTCTAATGATACTAGGTGGAGAAAAATGTCCTGAATAAGCTTTGTTTTTTTTACATTTAAAAAGGACAGATTAAGCTAGGCATGGTGGTGCATGCTTGTAATCGACAGCTTACGGAATCGCGGCGGGGTCTGGAAATTGTGGTTCGAGTCCTGCCCGAGACAACACAGCGAGACCTAGTCCCAAAAAACAGCTGGGCGTGGTAGCATGCGCCTGTAATCCTAGCTACCTGGGAAGCTGAGGCTGGAGACTGCTTGAGTCCGTGGTACCCTGGGCAACATGAGTCCGCAGTTCCATGGGCAAAAATAGCGAGACCTAGTCTCAAAAAAAAAATAAATAAATGAAATAATAATAAAAGGACAGATTTATTACGAAAAGGAGAAAGGAAAGAGAGGCCACCTGCATAGTCACAGGTGGGCAGGAGAACTGCTAAATAAGCTTTCTGAGACAGTTCCAAGGACAAGAGCACCTGGCTGGACTCTATGTCACAGAATAGCAATAGGTGGGATGGCAGAAGAAGGAACTCTTTCACATTTCTGTATGACCTAACAATGTTAATACTCACTATTTAATATAACTCTTCTAAAAGATAAATTATGTAACTAAAACACAAACACACATATCTTTAAGTAAACAATAAAAAAAAAGTGCCCTGAAAGGTACCGATTAATCATTAGCCTTACAATTCCAAAGACTGCTTCAGTGTCTAAACTCCTAAGGCCAGGCTCGGTGGCCTGTGCCTGTAAGCGGCAGCCTAGAAAGCCGCAGCGGGGGCCAGGAATCACGGTTCGAGTCCCGCTTGGGGCATTGTAGCGAGACTTAGTTCTAAAAAATTAGCTGGGCATGGTGGTGTTCACCTGTAATCCCAGCTACCTAGGAAGCTGAGGCTGGGGATTGCCTGAGTCCGTGGTACCCTGGG